>JAOTOM010003085.1:0-133714 GCA_034440615.1 Ashinkailepas kermadecensis | reverse complement strand
ATGCAGGTATATTCTTCATTAGTTTCCTTGAATGAACACTGCATCCCGACTAGAGGTATGGAGGACATATTACTGTGATGAACACAGTTTGGTGGTAACCTACTTAAATAATTATATTACAATATTACTAGTTTACAAATACATGCATCCCACTGTAAAACTAACAAGAAAAGAATGTCATTACAGATGGCTATGCCAATTGCAACTTCATTATGACACATGTCTACCACTACACAGCACAGCAAATGCATGTATTGCAGTGTGTGAGAAAACATAGTTGAGACCAAGGTAGTATATGGAGGTAAAATCATAAGCATTTATGCATCCTTCTGTGCAGGTTGCCTTATGACAAGCACGATACATCACCCGCTCGCTCCGTCATTACACATGGATATGGGCCACTTTCTGAACACCGAATTGACATCCCTCCATGCAGGGTATTGGTTAGGTTTCTATTTTTAATTTATATAATTTTCAGAAAATAAATTCCTTCACACTTCTCATTTTATTTTTTTGGAGTATTTTTTCTCCAAAGGTAGGCTAGGCTAGGTTATGCTAGGTTATGCTGGATTTTTTTTTTAAACATGTCTTTTTATGCTATGATACCTAACTCAGCCTCTTTTTGGCATTATTTTGATCACAACATGAAAAGTAAGCATTTGCACAGAAAACAAGTGGTCTGGTCCCATCATCTTAATCACCTTCAGAAACATGGCATTCTGGAGAAAAATGTATTAAAAAACCACCTTTCAAGACAAATTTCCCAGTGATGCCCTAAACAGAACATCATTAAGCTAACATCAGCTAATCCTTTCACGATTTTAAACATCCCAAACAAGAATGACTCCGTAGTCTTTAATCACTTATACCTGATTAATTGCAGATATAATGCGATAAGCCACTCCATATTCATAATCGTAAACCATCATTAATTTCCAAAAGCGTATCAACACCTTGGTCCGGTTCAAAAGTCCCGACTCGATGATCGCTTACGATCTTACCTTCTTCACTCACATTTTTTACTTTGCTTCCAGGTAATATTGAACCTCCCTTACAGGCATGAAAACGCCAGCCACCCCATCCCCTAAAACCGCAACAGTTCAAACACGTTCAACTAGTTGTTTCACCACCTTACACTGTATCTATTCGAAGGTCCTGCCATCTGTTGATACAGAGAAAAGCTTCCGTTACTGCCTTGAGCATACTTTCAATAAAGGCGGCAATTATTCCCCCTTTTTGGAAGCACCCCCAATTTTTTTAAATTTTTTGTTTTTTGGATTTTGACGTTTCGGTTTTGGACGTTCTGTTTTTGGACTTTACGATCCTTGGATGTTCGGTTTTGACTTTATTTACTTTGGACTTTTGGTCTTTGGATGTTAGTTTGGTTTTGGATTTTCTGTAATCGACCCCGTTCGACACTCCCCCCCAGGACCCACAAAACATGAGTATTCGTTAATTTATTGATATATTGAAAGACAGGATTATAATTATCTATTATGAGAATCTAAAATTTACCCATAAATTCGGTCGTCATAATTCATATCAGGCAGGTATTGTTCTTATTTATTTCCTGGAACGAAAACTCTATCCATATTGAAGGTATAGAGATGACAGGTTCATGCCATTCGCGCAGTTCGGTTGTATTCTACAGCAATATATATATTATGATAATATTAGTTTAGCAAATATATATGTGTTGAACTGTCAAAATAATACGACAAAAACATATCATTACAGGCCGCTACGCGAATCGTCATTTCATTTTGACACACATTTCCACCACTAGGCAGCACAGCTAAGGCATATTTAGTAAGTGCTTGCGAAAACGTCGGCGAGACTGACCGAAACGTCATACATAGTGAGCGCACTAGCGCCCTCAGTGGGGTATGCGCGGGTTTTATCCAGTTTGTAGTACGACTCCTTGAGTGGTTAGATTATTTAGTTGGTTTATTAGCTTGTTAGTTTGTTGTCCTCGTTCGGCAGAAATGCTGGCAGGAGAGAGGGCAGGCTCACGAACAGGATGTGTGGGGAAGAACAGTTGCGTTTATGCCGCAGCTCAGACAACAAACACCGCTTTCTTGTTGATAGGGTATAGAGGTTCAAGCATTATTAAGAAAGTACGTAGGTAGGTAGGCATGTTTCGGCCTGTTTATCAGTAGAAAGAAGGCTACCTAATATTGGAATATTCACAAATACACCCACCAATGTTGATGCTGTAGGTATGCACCATAAATATGGTGTAACTTTGTTATTTATGCACCATACATGTGTTATGAATGTTTGAACAGGACAAATGCTTGCATTTCTGTGGAATGGATTGTATTGGATTTACATCTCATTGTAGAGAACTCCCCATGCTTGGTGTGTGCTTAGCATGCTGGTTCCATTTGCACCATTTGCATATTGAAATAGTTGATTTTGATGTTAAATTCATACCTTTATTTTCTTACTGATCTGGTAAGAAATTAACATTACTGGTTTAATTAAAACATTACTGGTCTGTGTAAGGAATTGCTTTTGTGTTGAAGACACTGCTTGCCCTGGTTAAGAAGGTGCACTGAAGTACATACACTTGACTGTATCACGTCTACTGATGTTTTATTAGATGTGCAGAATATGCTTTAAGTTCTTGCTAATATTCTTAATTCTTGGAAATTATTATTCAGAACTTATCCTATGTAAACTACATATTCAATAAACATTCCTTTCATGATTAGCCAGACTGCAAAGTGTGGCACCTTCAACAAGATCTTGTTCGTGCAGGGCGGGAGGCCAGATGTATGGCTGGTACAGCAATTGGTGCAGCAACAGGTACCTGGTGTGGGTGGACTGATAATCCACTGACACTTCACACATGACTTTAAGGTTTGCAAGAAGAAAAAAATCACAACAATTGGAGAAAACCTTCAAAATGTAATAAACTCAATTTAAAAACTGAAGATGTGTTTATGTAGAAAAGGTTCTTGCTATAAGCCTCTTGATGTTCTTACCTCATGTTTTTTTTTGCATTTGGTGGTGAATTTGATCTCCCTATTGTATTTTTTGTCCATGGCTGCTGTGCGTTGTCAGCCATTTGTCATACTTTGCAGTCTTGATGTTTAGTAACACTCCTTGGTTTGCCTCCAGAATTTCCAATTTGGAACTGGTGTTTTTATGATGATCGAAATTTATTGATGATCTATAGGTGATTGTAGAATCTGGATATTTAATCCTGCTACCATATTACCACATCTTTCTACTCAGAAACCTTAAAAATAATGCTAATGATCTCTGAACCTCTCAAATGCAGTGCCACAGCACTGATTGAGACACTGTTTTTACTGGTGCTTCACAACCCACCAACCCAGTCAGGAGCACAGTGTGAAAATCGCAATTGCAGCTTATTGTAGGACATCATGTCTTAATTGTGGTGGGGTGGTGTGTCATATGCCTGCTCTGTGCTAAATGGGCAAGCATTCCAATCTCAATGCGAACATGTGTGATATTTGTCTGATTGCTTTGTGATTGAGTGGCACCCTGAGTGGTTTGATTATGTGATGGTGTTTCATGTCAGATGGTGGCAGCTGGAGATATACTCATTTTGATGGTGATATGGAATGTGTTGCCAGCAGGCACATGGGAGGCTCCCCTCCATTGGCCACCCATGCAGGTCTACCTGGCTGGGAGATGGGGCTAGCCTTGTCATGACCTTGGCTGGGGCTAGGTCCAGAGTTGGGATTCTGTGTGCAGCAATGAATGAACACCTGTCAGCACAATTCAGAGTGTCTGGTTTGCCAGCCCAAATACCTGTACCTGTATATTTAAAATACCTGTATCCATTTGCAAAATGTGGAGTATATTTGGTAGCAAGGCCTAATCATATTTTGTGCTTTCAGCATCTGCTGCATGGGCATGCAAGTGGTGCCAACTGGTTGGCCGAGATTAGCTGCTGCCCGACAACCACCTCTCCGACCACAGTGGGACACCCGGTGGTCGTGGGACAGCGGTGTCATTTTGTGCACAACTGAAGAGAGGGCTCACATATATTAATTATAGGCTGTGACAGGCCACTTCACGACAAAAGTATACTGGCATGTCGTTGGCATGGACTATTATGACACTTGATGTTCTTAATGTGCTGCGACTGCCTCGACACAGGCCTAGCACATGTTCGAAGCACGTCGTTCCAGCTGCAGGATCAATGATGGCCTTGTGTTGCACACATTTGATGGTTTTGTGTATAGGTGTCTTTCCTGGAAAGCATTGAAGCTGTGGCGTGAAGGTGGTAAGAGTCGTCAGATTTTCCATTCTCTGAGATTATTTCAAGTTGGTGCAAATAGGCACTCGTAAGAACCAAATTAATATTGTATCCAAATAGCTGTTGGGATACTTTTCGACCAATTCGCAGCTTGATCCCAGGGTTTATGTAACAGAAGAGGGCAAGGTAATTGACGCCTCTCACCGAACATTTGATTACTTGATTTGATTTGATTCTTCGCTTGGTATTATTGTCTACCGTGGAATCGTCGATCCAAAACAGGGATGAGGGCAGTGGAGGATATGCACGAACAGCTTAAAACATTTCTGTCCAGGGGACACCTTTCGCTGAACATTCCGACGGCGGAATGGCGTGATGGTGGCGTTTGGCCGATTGAAGTTGGTACGGATGAACCTTCGCGATGCGGCACTTTTCTCGGTTATATGAAAATTGTCGTTCACCGATCTGGACCGGGCACGGGATCATACAGTGCACGCCCGCCTCTGGATCCGCCAGTGAAATATGCGTGTGCACTGATGTGTTCTGTTTGCGTCTGTTACCATTTGTGTCTGTAAATGCTTGTAACTTGTGGAATACATTTGGTGAAGAGGAGTGCATTTTTTTCTGCGTCTGCTACACTGGTTGCATTTGGTTGGAGGCCAAGCAACGTTCTCTTCTTTAGGAAAATTGAATTTCCCTCTTCTCGTCGTCCCGAGGCAAGCAAGGCGTTTTGCGGGAATCAGCGATGGAAGCATATCACAATCAACTGATAAAAATCTGGGTTAAATCTGGCGTGGAAAGACTTGCCTGTGCTACCCGAAGAAATGTCTGTTAGTGTGGTGAGGTGAGCTGGAATACACTCTCAATTTACAACTTTAACACTCGGGAGTCATCAGCATTGCGTGGGTCATAATTCAACCGATACAATCTTCTCCAAATGTATGCAAGACAAAACACCTGGAGGTTGTAGCACCATCTGCATGAGATATACAAGGTGGCACTGCAATTATCAGCTTAGTGAGTTGACAATACGTGGTGGCAGGGGTGAAGCTTCATATGACATTGTGAGGGCACTTGCATGACCCCCCCCCCATGTGGCCTTTGCATCTCCAAATAATATAAACTTATAACATGAGATATTAGTGGTATGCCCCCAATCCACTTGTGCCCGCTTATTGCTTTCATGTGTTGCGCCCTCCCCCTCGACGAAATTATGTTCCGATGACTAGGCCTATGGGTGGCAACATTTATTTTTGCAACAGTCGCAATGTACAATGATGGAACACGTACGAATCGAGTGCCGGCACTCGTACCCTTCTGATCAGGTTTCTGGTGCATATTAAATGAATTTGCATCGTCATGAAGGCTCTCTTCTACCATTGCTTAGTTTTCCCTAACTTCTTCCATATAATTGTTCATCTGTGTTCCATTTCGAAGTTCTATTTTTCAACGTTTTTCATTTGTTTCTACCCACTTGTATGACAACGGGGCACATCTCCATCGAATTGCATCAAGCTACCAACAGATCCAGCGGGGCCTAGGGGACGGCCACCCTCCTCCCTCCCCTTGGGAACCCGATGAAGGTCTCCGACATAGATGGTTGCTTGTTCAGGTAGTAAAGGCTCTAATCAAAGAAACGTAATAATGCATTATTTCCTTTTTATTTCCCATGCATTATTCCCCCTTCGGCAAAGGCACGATCTGTCCGTGAAGGTTGAATGCTCCTTCACCCCCTCCATCCTCAACACATTTTTCAGCCGGAGACGCTTCTCCGAATAGAGAACGTCCTCGGCATGTGGGAAGCTCGATTGCACCCATCCCTACCCTCAGAGGCGTAGGAACGTCTCAAAAAGTGGAGGGGGGGTGAAATCCATTTTGAATTCATTCCTTCCATGCATTGCCATAACATTAATGTTAAGCTTTCATAGAAAGTGGAGGGTCATGGCCCCTTGTCCCCTGTTCCTACACCCATTCCTCCCATTTCCCACACTCAACGAACTTTTACCCGAAGGTGCTTCTTCGGATGGAAAAGGCGCCCCCTAAAAAATAAGCCCGCACCCCCGTAACGAAATCCAGATCCGTCAGTGAAACATACCACCATGTGTGCCTACTATGCCCCTGTCGGTTCCCTATATTGGTTCAGATAATGTCGAACCTGAATTATTTTATAGTAAGCATAGATGGGGCTAGCGCAACGCTGATAGAGCGTTCGACACTCCCCTCAGGACCCACAAAACATGAGTATTCGTTAATTTATTGATATATTGAAAGACAGGATTATAATTATCTATTATGAGAATCTAAAATTTACCCATAAATTCGGTCGTCATAATTCATATCAGGCAGATATTGTTCTTATTTATTTCCTGGAACGAAAACTCTATCCATATTGAAGGTATAGAGATGACAGGTTCATGCCATTCGCGCAGTTCGGTTGTATTCTACAGCAATATATATATTATGATAATATTAGTTTAGCAAATATATATGTGTTGAACTGTCAAAATAATACGACAAAAACATATCATTACAGGCCGCTACGCGAATCGTCATTTCATTTTGACACACATTTCCACCACTAGGCAGCACAGCTAAGGCATATTTAGTAAGTGCTTGCGAAAACGTCGGCGAGACTGACCGAAACGTCATACATAGTGAGCGCACTAGCGCCCTCAGTGGGGAATGCGCGGGTTTTATCCAGTTTGTAGTACGACTCCTTGAGTGGTTAGATGATTTAGTTGGTTTATTAGCTTGTTAGTTTGTTGTCCTAGAAAGTAACCATCAAGGTTCGTTCATTTCTGCATTCCATATGCGCCTGCCATACAAGAAGTAATGATTTGGGGTCGTACTAGAAACTGGATAGAATCCGTGACGTCGATGCTGACCTCACCTCGTGTGTGACGTTCGGCAGAAATGCTGGCAGGAGAGAGGGCAGGCTCACGAACAGGATGTGTGGGGAAGAACAGTTACGTTTATGCCGCAGCTCAGACAACAAACACCGCTTTCTTGTTGATAGGGTATAGAGGTTCAAGCATTATTAAGAAAGTACGTAGGTAGGTAGGCATGTTTCGGCCTGTTTATTAGTAGAAAGAAGGCTACCTAATATTGGAATATTCACAAATACACCCACCAATGTTGATGCTGTAGGTATGCACCATAAATATGGTGTAACTTTGTTATTTATGCACCATACATGTGGTATGAATGTTTGAACAGGACAAATGCTTGCATTTCTGTGGAATGGATTGTATTGGATTTACATCTCATTGTAGAGAACTCCCCATGCTTGGTGTGTGCTTAGCATGCTGGTTCCATTTGCACCATTTGCATATTGAAATAGTTGATTTTGATGTTAAATTCATACCTTTATTTTCTTACTGATCTGGTAAGAAATTAACATTACTGGTTTAATTAAAACATTACTGGTCTGTGTAAGGAATTGCTTTTGTGTTGAAGACACTGCTTGCCCTGGTTAAGAAAGTGTACTGAAGTACATATACTTGACTGTATCATGTCTACTGATGTTTTATTAGATGTGCAGAATATGCTTTAAGTTCTTGCTAATATTCTTAATTCTTGGAAATTATTATTCAGAACTTATCCTATGTAAACTACATATTCAATAAACATTCCTTTCATGATTAGCCAGACTGCAAAGTGTGGCACTTTCAACAAGATCTTGTTCGTGCAGGGCGGGAGGCCAGATGTATGGCTGGTACAGCAATTGGTGCAGCAACAGGTACCTGGTGTGGGTGGACTGATTATCCACTGACACTTCACACATGACTTTAAGGTTTGCAAGAAGAAAAAAAATCACAACAATTGGAAAAAACCCTCAAAATGTAATAAACTCAATTTAAAAACTGAAGATGTGTTTATGTAGAAAAGGTTCTTGCTATAAGCCTCTTGATTTTCTTACCTCATGTTTTTTTTTGCATTTGGTGGTGCATTTGATCTCCCTATTGTATTTTTTGTCCATGGCTGCTGTGCGTTGTCAGCCATTTGTCATACTTTGCAGTCTTGACGTTTAGTAACACTCCTTGGTTTGCCTCCAGAATTTCCAATTTGGAACTGGTGTTTTTATGATGATCGAAATTTATTGATGATCTATAGGTGATTGTAGAATCTGGATATTTAATCCTGCTACCATATTACCACATCTTTCTACTCAGAAACCTTAAAAATAATGCTAATGATCTCTGAACCTCTCAAATGCAGTGCCACAGCACTGATTGAGACACTGTTTTTTACTGGTGCTTCACAACCCACCAACCCAATCAGGAGCACAGTGTGAAAATCGCAATTGCAGCTTATTGTAGGACATCATGTCTTAATTGTGGTGGGGTGGTGTGTCATATGCCTGCTCTGTGCTAAATGGGCGAGCATTCCCATCTCAATGCGAACATGTGTGATATTTGTCTGATTGCTTTGTGATTGAGTGGCACCCTGAGTGGTTTGATTATGTGATGGTGTTTCATGTCAGATGGTGGCAGCTGGAGATATGCTCATTTTGATGGTGATATGGAATGTGTTGCCAGCAGGCACATGGGAGGCTCCCCTCCATTGGCCACCCATGCAGGTCTACCTGGCTGGGAGATGGGGCTAGCCTTGTCATGACCTTGGCTGGGGCTAGGTCCAGAGTTGGGATTATGTGTGCAGCAATGAATGAACACCTGCCAGCACAATTCAGAGCGTCTGGTTTGCCAGCCCAAATACCTGTACCTGTATATTTAAAATACCTGTATCCATTTGCAAAATGTGGAGTATATTTGGTAACAAGGCCTAATCATATTTTGTGCTTTCAGCATCTGCTGCATGGGCATGCAAGTGGTGCCAACTGGTTGGCCGAGATTAGCTGCTGCCCGACAACCACCTCTCCGACCACAGTGGGACACCCGGTGGTCGTGGGACAGCGGTGTCATTTTGTGCACAACTGAAGAGAGGGCTCACATATATTAATTATAGGCTGTGACAGGCCACTTCACGACAAAAGTATACTGGCATGTCGTTGGCATGCGCTATTATGACACTTGATGTTCTTAATGTGCTGCGACTGCCTCGACACAGGCCTAGCACATGTTCGAAGTACGTCGTTCCAGCTGCAGGATCAATGATGGCCTTGTGTTGCACACATTTGATGGTTTTGTGTATAGGTGTCTTTCCTGGAAAGCATTGAAGCTGTGGCGTGAAGGTGGTAAGAGTCGTTAGATTTTCCATTCTCTGAGATTATTTCAAGTTGGTGCAAATAGGCACTCGTAAGAACCAAATTAATATTGTATCCAAATAGCTGTTGGGATACTTTTCGACCAATTCGCAGCTTGATCCCAGGGTTTATGTAACAGAAGAGGGCAAGGTAATTGACGCCTCTCACCGAACATTTGATTACTTGATTTGACTTGATTCTTCGCTTGGTATTATTGTCTACCGTGGAATCGTCGATCCAAAACAGGGATGAGGGCAGTGGAGGATGTGCACGAACAGCTTAAAACATTTCTGTCCAGGGGACACCTTTCGCTGAACATTCCGACGGCGGAATGGCGTGATGGTGGCGTTTGGCCGATTGAAGTTGGTACGGATGAACCTTCGCGATGCGGCACTTTTCTCGGTTATATGAAAATTGTCGTTCACCGATCTGGACCGGGCACGGGATCATACAGTGCACGCCCGCCTCTGGATCCGCCAGTGAAATATGCGTGTGCACTGATGTGTTCTGTTTGCGTCTGTTACCATTTGTGTCTATAAATGCTTGTACCTTGTGGAATACATTTGGTGAAGAGGAGTGCATTTGTTTTCTGCGTCTGCTACACTGGTCGCATTTGGTTGGAGGCCGAGTAACGTTCTCCTCTTTAGGAAAATGGAATTTCCCCCTTCTCGTCGTCTCGAGGTAAGCAAGGCGTTTTGCGAAAATGAGCGATGGAAGCATATCACAATCAACTGATACAAATTGGGTTAAATCTGGCGTTGAAAGATTTGCCTGGGCTACCCGAGGAAATGTCTGTGAGTGTGGTGAAGTGAGCTGGAATGCGCTCTCAATTTCCAACTTTAACACTCGGGAGTCATCAGCATTGCGAGGGTCATAATTCAACGGATACAATCTTCTCCAAATATATGCAAGACAAAACACCTGTAGCTTGTAGCACCATCTTCATGAGATACAAAAGGTTGCACTGCAATTATCAGCTTAGTGAATTGACAATACGTGGTGGCAAGGATGAAGCTTTGTATGATATTGTGAGGGCACTTGCATGACCCCGCCCCCCCCCACCTCCACCCCCATGTGGCCTTTGCACCTCTAAATAATATAAACTTATAACATGGGATACTAGTGGCATGGCCCCATCCCACTTGTGCCCGCTTATTGCTTTCATGTGTTGCGCCCTCCCGCTCGGCGAAATTATGTTCCGAAGACTAGCCCTATGGGTGGCAACAATTATTTTTTAAACAGTCGCAATGTACAATGATGGAACATGTATGAATCGAGTGTCGGCACTAGAACCCTTCTGATCAGGCTTCTGGTGCATATTAAATGAATTTGCATCGTCATGAAGGTTCTAGTCTACCATTGCTGAGTTCTGCCTAACTTCTTCCACATAATTTGTTCATCTGTCTTCCGTTTCGAAGTTCTATTTTTCAACGTTTTTCATTTGTTTCTACCCACTTGTATGACAACGGGGCATATCTCCATCGAATTGCATCAAGCTACCTAACAGATCCAGCGGGGCCCTAGGGGACGGCCACCCTCCTCCCTCCCCTTAGGAACCCGATTAAGGTCTCCGACATAGATGGTCGCTTGTCCAGGTAGCATTAGCTCGAAACAAAGAAACGAAATAATGCATTATTTCTTTTTATTTCCCATGCATTATTTCCCCTTCGGCAAAGGCACGATCTTTCTGTGAAGGTTGAATGCACCTTCACCCGTTCCATCCTCAACACATTTTTCAGCCGAAGGCGCTTCTCCGAATAGAAAACGTCCTCGGCATGTGGGAAGCTCGAATGCACCCATCCCTCCCCTCAGAGGCGTAGGAACGTCTCAAAAAGTGGAGGGGGCGGGGGAAAAAATCTATTTTGAAGTTCATTCTTTCCATGCTTCGCCATAACATTAATGTTAAACTTTCATAGAAAGTGGAGGGTCATGGCCACTTGCCCCCTGTTCCTACACCTTATGCCTCCCATTTCCCACACTCAACGAACTTTTAGCCGAAGGTGCTTCTCCGGATGGAAAGGGCGCCCCCTCAAAAATAAGCCCGCACCCCCGTAACGAAATCCAGACCCGTCAGTGTAGCATACCACCATGTGTGCCTACCATGCCCCTGTCGGTTCCCTATATTGGTTCAGATAATGTCGAACCTGAAGTATTTTATAGTAAGCATAGATGGGGCTAGCGCTACGCTGACAGAGCGTTTGACACTTCCCTCAGCACCCACAAAACAGGAATAGTCGTTAATTTATTGATATATCGGAAAAATGATTATAATTATTTAGTATGACAATCTAAAAGTTACCCATAAATTCGGTCGTCATAATTCATATTAAGGCAGGTATTGTTCTTCATTTATTTCCTCGAACGAAAACTCTATCCAGATTGAAGGTATAGAGAGGACAAGTTCATGCCATTCGCTCAGTTTGGTTGTATTCTACATCAATATATATATTATGATAATACCAGTTTAGAAAATATGTATGTGTTGGACTGTCAAAATAATACAACAAAAACATATCATTACAGGCCGCTACGCGAATCGTCATTTCATTTTGACACACATTTCCACCACTAGGCAGCACAGCCAAGGCATATTTGGTAAGTGCTTGCGAAAACGTCGTCGAGACTGACCGAAACGTCATACATAGTGAGCGCACTAGCGCCCTCAGCGGGGAATGCGCGGGTTTTATCCAGTTTGTAGTACGACTCCAATTACCCATACACCAATTTTAGAACGAACCAGAACGAACGATTGAACAAGTCACCAAGAGTTGCCTGATTTTAAATTTCATATTTATAACTAGATTTCTAGGCGACGACCACGACAACCATTTGGTCTCCGTCCCGACGGCGCTTTTGGCGACCACGGTATGCCATTGATTTAGCGTTGTGGTTGTCTGGAAAGCGCCGTCCTGTGCCGACGGGAGGTTCTAGTATAAACGTGGTAAGCAAGAGGTACGGGATATTTGGTAGAATTCGCGGTACGGTCCTAGTATACTTTGCATCTGGAAAAAAGATTAGTGCTGCTAAATACAAATTACTGATATATCGACGAATTATGTCCATGGCTAAAATCTTGACGGACGTGTCAAACCAAAATTCTGGTTTCGGTCGCCACTGAAGCCTGATAAGCCAGCATCTGGTCGCCGACGCTATCGCTAGGACGGCGCTTATTTTGAGCCCTGAGCTGTTCAAGCGCAACAGCAGTTTTTATAAACAGTTCGTGGAGTATATCGACATGTTCGGTAAAACGAGCTCGTTCCATGTACTGGAAGTTGTGTTTTTTTTTGTTGGCGTAAAAAGGGATTGTTATATTTCTGCCGGCTCGGCTGGGGCACGACTCGATCTATTATAGCCTCTGGACAGGTGCGCCGCGATACTGGCCCGGCCGGGATCTGCCGAGGTCATTCATTACACGGCACTGGTGGGCGGCGGATGGTGGTCCGGTGTGAGACCAATACATACTATGGTGACTGGATCACAGCTTCTCAAGATTGAGATAGAGAGGCAACAACAGCCAAAGGAGTGGATCTATTGGGCCCGCTGGTCACACCACCCATGGTGTGGCCTAGATATGAAGAAAATCTCACATTCGTGTGATTTTTGGCTGAAAATGTTTGTTTGAGGGCGGGAAATGTGGATAATACTTGTAGGAGCCTGGGAAATATTGTAAGGACCCGCACCAGGGATGTTGTTTCATAAATTATTTTCAGGGGACAAGTACCCCTCAATGTTGGCTTTGCCCCCTAATAATTTTAACTTTTAACATGGGACCCTTATATGGAGGATGTACCCCCAATGCATTTGAGCCTGCTCATTGCTTTCATGTGTATATTTTGCCCACCCAAATAATTTTCAGAAATCAACACCCGTAATCCGCAAGTGTTCGTAGGGACCCAGGCGTGTCGTGAGGGCCTGCAGACGTTAGCGAGGACCCGCATACGTTCATAGGGGTGTGTGAGCATTCACAAAGGCCCATATGGCGAGACGTTCACGATAGTTCCCATCTTTTTGGAAAGGGCCTGAAGGCGTCTGTAATCGCTCGTAGACATTTGTAAAGGATCGTAGACGTTCTTTTGGCCGGACAACAACCTCAGCGGTAATAAAGGTGTTGTTGGTCTTTTTATCTTTGCCATAGCGATTCCATAGACGTCTACGTACGGGTCTCTGGAGCGGCCTGAAGGTCCACGCCGGGCCATGGGTGCCAAAGGAGGGGGCGACCGCACCGCTTCCGTACTTGACTACGTCCCTGATTAAGGCACCCAATTGACCTACCCAAGAGCATTGATTAACAGATGTTAAAAGGTAGTGCTTGAGCACCACCTGAGAGTGGCTGAGCACCTACTAGCTCAGCATTGGTGCCTATGAAGATGTGTGGAAAAAACATCACCTGGACACCATATAAGGCCATGCAAAAGCACCACCTGAGGTTATCGGAAGACTTTGGGAAACTTCACTAGTACCCAAAAGTACATTAAACGACGCCCATTCGTGAGACCGCATTTAAGACATTTCCCGGGACATCACAGCTTTGAGTATGAACGGCGTTTCATTCGTGACGTCACCGCTGCCAACTTTCACTGTTGTGATCGAGGCAAACATCGCTGGCATAAACAAACCACAACTCATTGAAATGGAGTGAAAATGATAGTTTTCTTACTTCCAACGTCGGTTCCAGCTTCACATTGCAGTGACAAAACCTGAAAAATGATTGTACTGGTGAGTAAATGTTTTATGTTTTAGTTAGCCCACCTAGGTAGGGTAGGTAGGTACCTACCTACCCTACCTAGGTAGGTACCTACCTGCCCAGGTAGAAGAAGGTACTGGTATCTTGATGGGTACTTACCTACCTACCTTCCTAGGTACCTGCCTACCTATTGTAGGTAGGTAGGTAGGAAGCTAGGCCTACCTTGCTCTACTTTTTATTGAAATTGAACATGCATAATGCGTTGATATATGTTGATATGTGTTATTATGGAAAAATCTAGCTAACTTAATCTAGCAGTATTGATATCCATGTGAAAAAGCAAGGTAGGGCAAGTGTGGGCACTTCACATTCAATGCATGACTATCAAAATGATGGTAGTATTCATAAACAATGAACCTTTTTCTATCAAAATACAAAGGTCTGATGGCATAGGGGAAGAGGGGGGTATCCGAACACCCTCCGTTTCCCAAACACCTACCTTTAGATGTCTCATGTCACGTTCAGCACGTAAATAACAAAAAGATGGTGGTATTCATAAAGAATGAACCTTTCTCTACCAAAATACAAAGATCTGATTGCATAGTTCTACTGATTCTTTGTGTACGGAGCTAGCGAACACCACAGGCACCATTTTCAGGGTTCCAAGAGCAGTCAGCTTAAGAAAATCGTAAGGAAGTGACCTACGATATTTTTTGGCAATTACACCAGTATTTCTCAGTGAATACTAATAACTTGTACCACAACAGCCACAGTGAAGTCTTGTGATTGCATGGAACCATGTTTTATTTGGCTGAAATATATTAAACACAGTCTTTATCAGGTTGGAAAAGCATTTCTGCAAACAGCACATGCGAATTTCCGTGTGTTCCCAGAACCGAACAGCAGTGTTCGTAATACGGCACTTGTATTTGCTCCTGCTAAAACGAGTGCGCTGAATTCCGAACACGGACTTAATTAGCATTTTAATCCCAGGATTTAAGCATTTGGTAAATTTTTCTTAAATGGTGTTTTAGGAATTGCAGATTTTTTTGGGGGATTACCATGTTTATGAACGCGATTCGGAAGATGCGATCACTCGTTTTCTCCGTAAATGCTTACTTTTCAATTTGAACGATGATGTCATAGTCATGTCGGTACGGTATGATGACGTCATAGGCATGGAACTGAGGCTTCGATTGGCTAACGCTACAAACGTTCACATACCTTAATGAGATGGTCCCAGCTTTATCTAACCACATATTAATAAAACACACAACTTGCCACGGTTCCAGGCGGGTTCCGTCGATAAAAGTTCCTTTGTAGTTGCTTGTGACGAACCCACACCTCTTCTCCTTCCTTCTGGCGACACGAAACGTCTCGGTGCACTCCCACCGATGCCTACTCTCCTGCAACCTGCAGGCCTTGGAACACTTAGAGCAGACAACTCCGGCAGGAAGAACTCCGTGGCATCTAAGGAAGTCTAAGCTCGCTTGGTTGTCCTTATAGCAAAGCTTGATTATATCATATGGCACTGGATCACAACCTACACACACCGAAGCCATTTTCGAACTGTTGACCTCAAAGTGACCCCTGTGACCCCGGTCTCGTCTATCCTCACGACTTCCAACAAATAGTATGATAATTCATAATTAAATAGGAAAATCTAACATAACCTAACCTAACCTAACCTAACATAATACAATCTACTCTTATCTAAGCTAATATAAACTCATATTTTAATTTAAAAACACAAGCGTAATGTTTATCGTGACAGACCGCGAAGTGATATTTAGAAGAGTCGGCTCGGCTCGGTCTCGTCTTTCCTCACGACTTCCAACAAGCAGTATGATAATTAATAATTAAATAGGAAAACCTAACCTAACCTAACATAATACAATCTACTCTTATCTAAACTAATATAAACTCATATTATAATTTAAAAACAAGCGTAATATTTATCGTGACGACATCCGTACATCACGGCTGCAAGCCGTGCTCTGCTTAGTTTTTTTGGCGTTGCGGTGAAATAATGGTGGTGTCATCTGTGGCAAAGAGGCAGAAATTAAGCATTTACGACGTGAAAAAGTGTTGAATCAACTGCGTGAAGTGTTGAATGTCCCTTTAATCACGTCTGAGAAGTGCCAGGTGAGGGATGGATAAATTATGCAACAAATAACAGTGGTGTGGCATATATGGCGCATTATAGATATTATCGCTAAGATTAACCGAGATGTAAGCATTTACGGAGAACACGAATGATCGCATCTTCCGAATCACGTTAATAAACATAGTATTCCAAGAAAAAAATCCAAAAATTCCCAAAACACCCTTTAAGACAGAAATACCAAGCATTTTTTAGATTACACTTCACAGGGGCAGATCCAGTGATTATCATTGGGGAGGGGGCACATTTACTCGGAGGGGTCTTCAGTGGAAAACTTAGCTAATTGGGGGGATACTGAAGGGGCACTTTGTCCCGAAAGGGAGCATTTTTCTCTGAGAGATGCACTTGTGGCTAACAAATCTGTTGAGCATAGGGTGGGGAGGATGCACACTGGCCTTCATGGATGGGTGCTTTCCCCGGCCAGAGGGGCACCACCTTTCCATAAGGGGAAGGGGAGGGGCTACAGCTCGCTGCTTGCAGCAGACTGAGCTTGAATGAATACTGGCGACCAGTCGGCGACGCCCGACGCTATTAGCCACGAGACAGGTCACAGCCATGTCATTCGTACTCTGTCCTCAGCATCCTGCACGGCTCGAACAGTAGACAAAATGGAGGAGGCCTCTGTCTCACACTTGTTCATGCCAGCAAAACAGTGTACACCGAGGAGTGGGAAGGAGAGAACAGAACTCCTTCTAGCCTGTATCTCGGCTCCCATCTTGTGCCATGATCATGAGCAGCAGAGGGGGCAGGAGGCACGCCAGCGGGTCGCGACAGCCAGCTGTACCGAAGGCGTGGTCGAGTAGCAGCGGTGTCCGCCAGCCCAGTCGGTCGAGCGTCAGACGGTTGCCCTTGGTGCATCACCGTTCCCGCGCACTACCCGGCTCACATTGGCATGCACAGCACTCAGGAAGGACGTATATTGTATTTGCGTCATATGGTCAGCCAGCTGGCACCAAGAACACGACACTGGGGTGGACACCCAGCAAACATGCCGATGGCGGCCCGCCATCGGCATGTGTCGGGGCGAGCTCGGCATCTCGTAAGCGGCATGCCGACATCGGGCCGCTCTCGGCCCGACATCGGTGAACTAACCTGGAATATAAAAAAATGTCTGGTTGGGTTTGGAAAATCAATTGCGGCCACCCGATGCCGGGCCGTTGTCTGATATTTCACTCCCCAGCCGACAGCGAGCCGCTATCGTCCCAACAGCAGCCTGACATCTTCCCGACGTCGGCCCTACGTCGGTTACATGTCGGCTGCATCTTGGCATGAGCGGACATTCCACCACGCCCCCCCCCCCCCGGCCGGCAGAGGGCCGCTGTCGGCATGTTCACTATGCAGGACTTCGGTTGAATGTGGCACGTGCCCCACAACTGTTCACATCTAGTGCTCATTGCCGTGTGTGAGGGATACTATGCCTACCTGCTGGACGACGATGATGATGATGAAGAAGCCGTCGCAGACATCGTGTGTGAGGCACGTGGCGGTGCTGTGCCTGCTCAGTGTCAGTTACCAGTTCGTGTTGCTTAGTGTTTGTGTCGGTGGAATACTTGGGCAGCGATGTCGGAATGCCTGCGCCCATCGTTCGCCGCAGACGGTGCCGCCTTCGCCGATCGTCGCCGCCGTGTTTTGGCGCGGATACGGGCAATTGAGTCCTCCCCCAGTGTGCCAGAGGCTTTGCGGGACGTTGCTCGCGAATATGCCAGTGGCGGATACAGAGACGGGGCCATTGGAGGCGTGTGCCCCCCCCCCCCCCTTTCATGGAAAGGTGGCGCTCATTCAGTGGGGACAGGCACTTCTTTGAATGTTCTGGTGCACGCCCCCCCCCCCCTACCCCACAGCCAAGCGGATTTTTCAGCCGAAGTCGCTCCTTTTAGAGTTCGCGAAAAGGTGCCCCTGTGAGATGAACAGGCGCTAGAGTACACCCACTTCCTGCTGAACGAGTTTTCAGCCGAAAGCGCTCAGAGCAAACGTGTCCCCCATATGGTGAATCCTCGATCCGCGCCTGAAATATACGATGTTCGTTCGACTTGGGTGTTTGGTTCAATGGCAAGCATTTAAGACACTGGTTCGCGCCAAGGCTCTGCGGGTAAGTTATGACGGGACAGCTAGGCCCATTGGCGATGCGGAGCCAAGAGGGTAAGCGTAATGACAACCAAACTCCCACCCCTGGTAATACGGCGGTAATGTGTAATGACCGACGTCAGGGGCTGTCCCCCTCCCCAATATGGATGGATACATGAGTTTCTCCCCAAAGACACCCCTTCAGGGACATTCGCAGCGGCGCCCACGGATAAATGAGTGCCCCTCCAGACGAATACCTCGACGATATTACTGGATCCGCCCCTGCTCCCACTAGGGAATTCCCATCGGGGGCCTGTTCCAAGTATTGCCTGAGTGACAGGTAGATATTAAGCCATCATCCTCACTATTTGGGCAGATCAGGTGCATCTTCTTCAATAAATAAGCTGAAAATAAAATGAACACTATCGGTCGTGTAATGCACTTTCTATATCCGCCCCTGCCCAGCCCATATAGAGCCGTTCATTAATAAATTTGTCATGCGTTATGATCGGAAAATTCCATAGAAACCTAAACACGAACTTTCGTCATGAAATTAAACATTTCTGTGGGAGATATATTCCATTCATTAAAGTGTTCTGGAAACTAGACACCTGCTGTTCGTAATAATACACAACCACATTTTCGTGTTCGGAATACGGCATGCCACCACGAAATAGTTCTCTGTTTTAAAGTTGCTCTTTGTTAGTAGTTAGAGGATTTCAATCGAAAGAAACGATATGAATATGGATCGCTTGTTCATTTCCGCGTTCGGCAAACACCATACAATTACTGGTTCGGCCATGCAGAAGCAGCAGTATAACTATTTGTTGCATGGTGTCTTAAGTGTTCGGCAACCCCCCCTCTTCCCCTAGTTCTACCCATTCTTTGTGCACATAGCTAGCAAAGTCAGTGGGAGCCATTTTCAGGCTTCCAAGAGCAGTCAGGTTAAGGAAACAGTAAGTAAGTGACATCCAATTTTTTGTGTGCAATTACACCAGCATATTTTAGCTGCTACTAATACCTTGTACCACATCAGCTACAGTGAAGTCTTGAGATTGTGTGGAACCATGTTATATTTGGCTGAAATATATTACACACCATCATTATTGTGTTAGAAAAGTATTTGGCAAACATCACAGGTGAATTTCTGTGTGTTCCCTGAACCAAACAGATGTGTTGTCCCACATCTGCTTCACATGTGTTGTCCCACATCTGCTTCACATGTGTTGTCCCACAACCAAACCAGTCGCCTGCACCGCGCGCCAGTGACAGGCTGCGCGGCCGCGGCGCTCCGTCCGTCCAAACCATATTTTATCTACCACGCGCCTTTTAGTGTGACTGTACGGAGTAATTGAGTGCCGTGTGATTGAGTGAGTGGGCAACTGGACTACTGGCATTGGCAAGTGGCAACCGGAATTTTATTGAGTTTATGGTGCTTGTCAGAGAACCCCTAGCATCGAGATTGAGGTGAGCTGCAACTCCGCCTCCATTTTCTTCTGGACTCAGCGTGCCCTGGGGAGTCATCATGCAAGTCTTTCACCCCATCGTCCACCGGGACATCGCCAAGCTGATCGCACTCCTAGCTATTCTCAAGATCGTCGTTTTGGTTGTTTCTCCAGCCATCAATCGCTGTCGTGCATCGCCCTTGGTACCTGGCCCCATGCGTGACCTTGGATCGTCCGCGCCCCGGGCCGATTGTTCCGGTCGGTCGCCGACTCGTGGCCCCGCCCACCCCGTGTCAGCTGACGCCGGGTCGGGTCGGACCGGTCAACGCAGCGGCGGCACTAAGCGGGGTAGCCGCGGCGGCCGTGGTACGCGGCGTCGTGGTAGCAGAGGCGGCTTCAGGTGGAGTAAGCGGCCAACGAACACCACCATTCTGATCGGGTTTGTAAATGTACAATCGCTGAAACCCAAATTACTGGAGCTTACCAACGAGCTTCACCGACACAGTTTTGACGTGTTTGGAATTGGCGAGACCTGGCTACGCCCTTCAACACCTAGTCGACTGCTGGTGATGATGGGTTATACTTTGTACCGATCCGACCGGCCGGATGGCAGCGGGTACGGCGGAGTGGCGTTGGTGGTCCGAGATGGTCTTGATACCATCACCATCAAACCAGCTACAGGAGAACGATCTGCCAACAGCCGCCTCGAGACCCTATGGACCCTGATTAAACCGGACGGTAGGCGCCAGCTGATTGTCGCAGTAGTGTACCGGCCGCCGCGCCGGGGTGTGGCAGATTCAGCGCGGACTTTGCTGATTTAGAAGCTCAGTATCAGCGCATTTTGATTGATTTACCTGGAGTGAAGATAGTGGTGATAGGCGATTTGAACTCTGATTTTTTTAAGCCGGTCAGTGGTTGCGCCAGGAAGCATCTCGGTGAGTTTTTGAATGATTTCGGCCTGCATCAATGCGTTACTGACTGTACTTACGCGACCGGTTCTATGTTAGATATTTTGATTGTCAATCACGCCGATCTTGTCACCCGCTGCGGGACCAAATTTTGTCACTTTAGTCCTCACAAATTCGTGCGTGCCTATCTCTCAATACCAAAGTGGCGACCGTCTGCTGTTACTGTTCGAACCCGTTGTCTCCGCCGCATTGACGTGCAACACTTTCATAATGATCTGCTGTCCCAGGATTGGAGCGATGTTTGTCTATCCGCGAGTGTTTCTGAACAGTGGGAATATTTTTTTGACATTTTTTTGCCGGTTTTGGACGCGCATGCCCCCGTTCGCTCGGTTAAGATTAGAAACCCAACTGCCCCAGTGGTCTCAGAAGATACCAGAGATCTCATGAGCCGACGCAGGGAAGCTCTGGCAGTGGGAGGCCATAACTCTGCGTTATATAAGCATTTGAATAGTGCTGTTCGTTCGGCCGTCAGAAGTGATACCAGATTGGACATAGAAAGGCGTATCTTTGAGGGGGGGCCAATTCTACTTGGAAAAGCATTGAAACTACAGTCGCTCGCAACAAAAGTAAACGTGTCATCCCTTCTGCGTCGCCTGACGAATTGAATTCCTACTTCGTTGGGGTGGGTCCTCGGGTAGCAGCTGAGATAGCTGGGCAGGTGGATCCGCCCGACCTCGTATGTCGCCTCCCCAGGGTGGGTGCTTGTGCTTTTTCACTTGTACCTTTGACGCTGTCCGAATTGCGAACCATTGTTTTCGGGATGAATGGATCCTCTTCTCCCGGACCTGACGGAATCTCCACACGCATTGTTTGGCTGACTTTTGAGGTTTTAGGGGAGATATATCTTCACATGGTCAACTCCTGCCTATCCAACGCTGACGTTCCTAACTCTTGGAAACACTCCCTAGTACTTCCGATCTTCAAGTCTGGCGAACCTTCCAAAGCTTCCTCCTACCGTCCTATATCTTTGGTTCCAACGATTGCCAAAATTGTTGAGCGGGCTGTTCATCAGCAACTCTACGGCTACCTGTCCCGCAACCACCTCCTAGCTCCCAATCAGCATGGTTTCCGTCCCCGCCACTCCACTGAAACCGCGCTGATAACCATAACTGACGACATCCTATCCGCCAACGACCGCGGGGATATATCTCTCCTATGCCTGCTCGATTTGAGTAAGTGTTTCGATGTGATAGACCATGCCAAATTACTCTCAAAATTGGGCGCTCATGGTATCGATACTTCTTGGTTTTCGGCTTATCTAAAGGATCATACCTAAAGCGTAAGAATCACAGACAGATTAGGCACTACCAAAACATCTTCTATGCTCCAAAACAACATAGGAATTTTTCAAGGCTCTTGTCTCGGCCCTCTCCTTTACAGCCTCTTTGCCAACGACCTCAGCCTCTTCGTTGAGGATGCTGTGGTTGTGCAGTACGCTGATGACACCCAAATTTTAGTTAGGGGCAAAAATCCGAGATTTCATCTCTGAAATCACATCTCGAACACGTCTTAGCCTCTCTCGACATCTGGTTTTGCGCGAATGGGTTGAAAGTGAATGCTGATAAAACCCAGCTACTTCTGTTGGGCAGCCAGCAAAATTTACGCAACATTTCGGACATCACAGTGAACTTCCGCGATCAAATCCTCCATACGTGCTCAGAAGCAAAGAATCTTGGTCTCATGTTCGATTGCAACCTCTCCTGGAACTCTCATGTCTCCCTCATCACTAGGCGCTGTTTTGGAATTATATGTGGTCTATCACATCTGAAGCACAACCTCCCGACGGGCGTCATTACAACGCTGGTCACTGCCCTGGTGATTTCCCAGGTTCGCTACTGTATTTCCATATATGGCAGCGGTACTCTCCAAAACATTTCCCGAATCCAACAATTCTAAATTTTGCGGCTAAAGTAATCTTCGGACGCAGGAAATTTGACCACGTTTCAGACCTGTTGGTGAGACTGGGGTGGCTGACAGCGAGTGAGTTGGCTAACTATCACTGTCTAACTGTCCTGCACAAGCTTCGTCGCTTTGGAGAGCCGGAACAGCTCGCTCTGACCTTTCATACTGTAGGCCAGGTCAGCCAGAGGCAGTCAGTATCTAGACATGCTGGCGATCTCTACCTGCCCAGATCTAGAACGGAAATGGGAAAAAGTCGGTTCCAAGTGAGAGCAGCTGCTCTTTATAACGTATTACCTCAGGACCTGAGAGAACTGCCAGTGTCACGGTTTGGTGCGGCGCTGAAACGGCATATCAGGCCATCTTGATGGATATGTTTGGCATGAGTTAGCTATTGCCTGGTGTTATGTGAGACTGGTGAGAATGTGAATTTGGAATGGTTGTCATCGCAGTGTTTTAACAAAATTGTATCCTACTCTTATCGTTTTGTCTACAAGACGAGGAATCGTAATAGCCACGAATGTGTTGTGGAAGGTTCTAATAAATGTCTATGTCTATGTCTATGTTTGGAATATGGAGCGTGTATCTGCACCTACTAAAATAAGTGTGCTGAATTCTGAACACAGACTTAATTAGCATTTTAAGCCTGCAAGGTTGTACTTGGCAGTGGTAGATCCAGTGATTATCATTGGGGAAGGGGCACATTTCCTTGGAGGGGTGTCTGGTGGAAAAATTTGGTAAGTGGGGAAGGGGTACACTGGAGCATACTAAAGGGACACTTCATCCCAAAGGGGCACGTTTTTCCCTGATTGCGTTTGTGGCTAACAAATCTGTTGAGCATAGGGTGGGGAGGATCCAGAAAAACCAATTCAATCAGGACACTGGTACACAAAAACTCCACACTAGCAGGATTCTTCTGAAAAGGAAGTTGATGTTTGGACTGAATTGAATGCACTATGTGCACTCCCAGACGTAGGCAGCAAAACAAGGGGAGAGCACCATGCCCCAAGTGTCTCCTTCAGTCCGGAAATTTAGCATTGACCCTATCTGACCTTATGGTGGTAACTGGAAAGAATCGACCCAAAGACTGTCAGCTGTCCCCTTAAATTGGGACGTTCTGCCACCTATTCTCCGAGAACCTGCAGGCACCCCAAAGTGTCATTGTCATTTCATGTAGATCGTTGAGTGTTTCATAGCTGCATGCATGCCTGACCCACAGCACAACATCTAGAACCAGCCGGATCATGGACGAAGGATTCGTTGACAACCCGAGCGCCGAGAGATGGAATTCCTCAGTAATTGGTGTCAAGGACCTGACCCTGGACAGCAACTTCGCCTGGCTGCTGTGCTCGCTGGTGGTCATCTCGATATGGGTGATCTACATCACCTTCTACAATGCTCGCCTCTTTGGACTGGTGGTGACCAGCATCGTGAACAGATTCACCGGCGACGCCTACTTCAAAGTCGGTGCGTTGCTGGCCGTTCGAGAGGAATGCCACTTGTCGTATGCACTGTGAAGTGGTAAGGAACGCGATACCTTTGGAGACGGGCATGGCGTTGAGTCTGCCGATTGGTTGGATTGCCACCCAGCTAATGCATGAATGGGCCTCTTTCTGCCGCTGCCCGAAATGCCACGCCCACCTATCTGTGCGTCAGGTCTTGCTTTCCTGCCCCGGTTATGACGAGGCGCGTAGACGTCGATTTGGCCGCATGGAGTCGCCGTCACTCGGTGAAGCTTTAGGTGACGACTCTAGTTTTGTCCAATCTTTGTTTAACCATCGCTGAAGTGTCCTTTCCTGTTATATATGCACCACACTCAGCAGGTTGAACAATGCTATACTGTAATCTGCATAGTGTTCGCTGCTATGATTTAATTTTCTGCAGGTTTTGCTAGAATGTCCGAGGTGTCAACGTGTAAATAAGAAATATTGTCATGGGCGATGCATGACCAATGCCGTCGATGCGCCCCAGGGCCTCAATAACTAACTAACTGACTTCTGCCAATGGATGCCATGACGTCCAGCTGTGGTGTCACCAACTACCCACTGGGATGGCTTACATGTGACTATTGTGACACATCGCCATTCGACAGGGTCGTTTTCGTTCTCGATACTGTCGGGGAAGATCATGTTCCTGGACCTTGCCTACATCACCGAGGACCAGACGTACCGGGTGCAAGACGGCTTCATGATCTTCCGCTGGTGGCGCATCTACGTCCCCAAGGACGTATCGGACGGTGGGTGGCTTCCTCTGACTACTGACTACAGCCGCATGACCGATGCAGTCGATTAGCACCGACACTCAAATTATCTCTCAGACTGCCATGTATTGTTTGGCGTCTACGCTGGCGGGCCATCCCTGAAGTTGCGAGGATATGCTGCGCTGTTCTGTATCGCCTCTTGTCCGGTGAGCATCTGCCACGCTTCCTCACGCACTCTTGCTACATTGGTCGGGATATTGCTGGATGCATCTGGAATGCTTCGCTGGCCTTCATCAAGCTCGATGCGACACTTAAAAATGCACACTTGCGGTGTGCTCAACATCCGCTTTTTGGCATTAAATATTGGTGTAATCGTGTGGGGCCTTGCGTGTGTGCGAAGGGGCACCTGCCCGGTTAGTGAGCAACTGCTCGTTGTTGACGTCGCCGGGGGTTAAATCGCGGCCCTCTCGAGTTTGCCGGATTGTTTGCAACTTCGGAACGAATGAGAAGTGAATGTTTTTTATTGTGTGTGTGCGTGCGTGTGCGAGTGGTGAGGGAAGGTAAAGCGTACGTCTTTAGGCCCGCTTCCCAGTCCATCCAGCGGCTGACGCACCAACGCCTGTGTTTCAGACATGTCAAACCTGGACACCCGACTCACGATGACCCTGAACGGCCTGGAGGTACACGTGTACAACCATTCGCCCACGTACGCTCGACTGGAGCGTCTGTTCGGCCTGGAGGAGCTGATACTGGGCCCACGCGCAGAAGAGCCCGACCCGTCACCTCTGGACAAGGGTGGCACCTACAGCGGCTGGAGAGACCTGATCCCTGTCATCAAGGCCGACATCTCCTCGGTGAGCCGTGGCGTGACACTCGCCGGTGTGCGCAGGTAGCGTTGTCTCGTGGTGCGGGAGGGTCCGTTGACGTGCAGCAGTGCTGCGATTCAGAGCAGGGTAATGATCGGTAACTTGTGACGGTGTATTGTGCCGGGACCGGGTGGTGACGTCACATTGCTGTGTCTCGAGGTCGGGTAGCGTCGCGACGGTGCTATGTTTCAGGGTCGGGTAGCGTCGTGACGGCGATGTATTTCAGGGTCGGGTAGCGTCGTGACGGCGCTGTATTTCAGGGTCGGGTAGCGTCGTGACGGTGCTATGTTTCAGGGTCGGGTAGGGTCGTGACGGCGCTGTATTTCATGGTCGGGTAGTGTCGTGAATGCGCTGTATTTCAGGGTCGAGTAGTGCTTTGCTGTGTTTCAGGGGCAAGTAGTGCTGTGACGGTGCTGTGTTTAAGGATTGGGCAATGTTTCGACTGTGCTGTGTTTCAAGGTCGGGTAGTGACTGTGGGACGGTGTTACGTTTTATGGTCGGGTAGCATTCAGTAATTGGTGATGCTGCTGTGTTTCAGGGTCGGGTGGTGTTCGGTAACCGGTTAGTACCAACCACGCTGATCCTGTGTTTCAGGGTCGGGTGGTGTTCGGTAACCGGTTAGTACCAACCACGCTGATCGTGTCTGTGGAAGAGGCGCGATGCGTCTACTCCACCAAGCCGTCCGCATCTCAGCTTGATCTCTTCATGCATTTCGTCAAGATGACAGCCGAGAACTTCAAGGTGCGTCAGTGATCGCCGCCCCGCCAGTGTTCTTGCAGTGTGTGTGTGCTTGGCTTAGAGTGATGAATAGGGACGTCCGCAACATATGGAGTTGATGGGTGTTTGCTACAATTATTGTTATCCGCCCCGTCTAATACTACTGGTGATGCTGAGCATAAACAGTGCAGGGGGGGGGGGGGCAGGAGGCCAGTGAACCCTCACGGCGGCAAGAGGAGCCCGGTCTTCCTTGACGCGCACTGCATACACGAAGTCATCTGGGCTGGCTTGTCAGAGGTACGTGGTTCGATTCTCCTTGGCCATTCCTGCCAGGGTGAGAGCCAGGCGACGCCATATGGCCTCAGCTGTTGAGTGCGTCGCAAAGTCACAACCACCACGAGGTCATCTGGGCACTCGCCCTGAAATCGTGCGAGGCCCTTTCCAGAAACGACCAAGCCAACTCTAAAGACACCGCCTCCCGCGCCGGGATGGTAGAAGAGGCTCCCAGGAAATAAGTAGAGGCCCATAAGACGGGAGACGAGGTCCCTAGGAGAGGGATGGTCGCCCTCAAAGCGCGAGAGTGGGTGACGAATACGGTTAGGAGCCACCCAGGTCAGAAGAGGAGGCCCAAGTTTGGCAGGGAGGCCACCGGGATTGTAGAGGTGACCACAAACAGGGAGAGGATGATTATAGGTCGCGAGAGAGGGCTCCCAAGATGGGTATAGAGGCCATATTGAATAAGATAAAGTCCCTGACATGGGACAGAAAGCTCTAGGAGAAAAGAGGAGTCCACAAGGATGCAAAACGATGCCCCCAGGATTGAAAAATGGGCTCCAAGAGAAGAGGATGGCCGTAATCTGATAAGGGATGCCTCTAGGCAGTGCCGTGCAGTAATTCCGACACAGCTGGTGCTGATGTGGTACGGAGTTGCCTTCGTTTTGCCATGTTCAGTAATTCCGTTACAGCTGGTGTTGACATGGCCCATAGTTAACTCTGTCCCTTGTGATGGTGTCATGTGATAAATTCCGACACAGCTGGTGCTGACATCAGGGTTGGATTTGTGCTTTGTAGTCCTGGATGTGGAGAGGAAAATTTTGGGGTAGCCGAATGCGGTGAGAATATTTTTCTTCAAAGCTGTCTGATCAGAATCTCAGTTTGCACCTTCCAGTGAACCTTGGGCTGACATGGCCCAGAGTTGCATCTGCTTCGTTAATTCATGTCATGAGTTGGCACTGTTGGAAGGCTTCCGTCTATGACAACGGCTGTCTACCATATACTCAATACTTCCTGCGTGCAGCCACTCTTTCGACAAACCCATCGATATTTGTCAGTCGTATACCACCAAGCCGTGGCTCTGACAGATAGACGTGTTCAGCAGTCGTGTACCACCGAGCCGTGACTCCGACAGATGGATATGTTCTGCAGTCACGTACCGCCGACCCGTGGCTGTGACAGATGAATATGTTCTGCAGTCATGTACCGCCGACCCGTGGCTGTGACAGATGGATATGTTCTGCAGTCGTGTACCGCCGACCCGTGGCTCTGACAGATGGATATGTTCTGCAGTCATGTACCGCCGACCCGTGGCTGTGACAGATGAATATGTTCTGCAGTCGTGTACCGCCGACCCGTGGCTCTGACAGATGAATATGTTCTGCAGTCATGTGCCGCCGACCCGTGGCTCTGACAGATGGATATGTTCCACGGTCGTGTACCACCGAGCCGTGACTCCGACAGATGGATATGTTCTGCAGTCACGTACCGCCGACCCGTGGCTCTGACAGATGGATATGTTCCACGGTCGTGTACCACCGAGCCGTGACTCCGACAGATGGATGTGCTTCGCGGTCTCGCGATCCTGGCGGTTTCGCCGCAGGTGGTCAACCATGCCGCCCCAAATATCTACGTTATCCTGTGATCATGGGACACCACCATGGTCATTCGGGCTTTCCTGCGCGTCTATAACCGCATAGCACCCTTAGCTCTGATGCGGCGGCACGGAGACGTGGCGGCGGCGTCTCACCGCCGATCGCCGTCGATGACCTGCGACCGTTGACCCACCAGGTGATCATGGCGCCGTCGCGCAGCTACACGGGCCGCCGCGACGACCCGCCGCGCTACATGGGCGAGGGCTTCGTGGTGCTGCAGTCGAACGCGGTGGACATCTACTGCTACACGGACGAGCCGGGCCGCGCGACGGCCGGCCCCGACACGGACCGGCTGGCCAACGGCGACCAGTGCCAGTCGCCGCCGCCCGTCTGCGGTATCGAAATCAAGGTCAGCCGGCCGAAGGGGCGAGCACACCGTCGGCGGACCGACTGGACAGGTCTGCCGAACGACAGCCATAGTCAGGAGAAATGTTATGTTTTAGAACCGGGGAAGGTAAAATATTACTTGGTATATCAGCTGAAACTGCATTGGAATGAAGTCAGCTGATATAACGTTGGTCGTTTGAATGTTTAGCCCCTGAGGGCCCCCAACTGAAGGGTGCTCAAGAGGGCCCCTTCCAGCGGGGGATTTTGCGTCTACCTTGTTTTTTCCCGGGATGGCCGTCGAACGTGTAGCACGATCTCGCCCTCTGACAATTGAATAGACGATCTTTTCATCACAACATTTTTGTCTGGGTGACCTAGTCACGGAGCTAGACGAGGTCAAAGTCAGACCTCCGGTTTCGTAGAGTAATTTTTAGGATACCTTTCCAAGGGCTATCAAAAGTAGGATTTTGAAGGTACTTAAAGTACACGTGGTCCTCACCTAAAATCACATTTGCACAATACCATGGTGCTCGGCAGAAGGTCACCTGGCTATTTATGCCATGTTTTACCCGAAAATACAATTTGGCTGGCGACTGGGAAAGGCCTGCAAAATAGACCTGTCAGTCGGCACCTTTTGACTTTCACCTTTTGACCCCACCTGGAGGCTTAACTGTAAAACCGCGTTTCTTTACGTGGTCTAGAACATAAATTGGAAGGGGGACAAGTCTTCCCTTCCCCTCCCCAGCAGAAGTAGCTGTATAGTGTGCGGACGGCAGTTCGCGGGTGAAGCATCTATAGAATATATATATATATATCCTATAAATACACTCTGGTGATGTATCCTGTGTGAAGTGGTAGTATGTCCTTCCCCTCCATGATTTCTTCATGCGGTCACTCATTCTGCACGGTGTCAGTTCAACTAGTAGGCCTTACGGCCACACACCACCAGCTTGTAGTGTGGTCAACCAATGTGATGGTGACTTTCCGGGTCGACAGTGCGGTAAAGGCACCGACTTCAGCTACGGCCCGTGGGCGGACCGTCAGCGCGACTCGCTGTTCCGCTTCTTCTTCCCGTCGTCGTACGAGCCGCCGGCGGTGACGCAGCCGCCGCGGCCGGGCGACTGGCGCCGCCACCAGGCGCTCGACGTCAGGGTCAGCACTCTGGCCGACGCCACCATGGACGTGCTCTTCACCAAAAACCGGGTACGCCACCGCTGCAGTGGTGAACCGTCACGGTGCGCTGCCACGGTTCGGCCGCTGCTGCGGCTGCTTCGCCTGGGTTGTCGCAGAGACCTGCACTGGTCCAGAACACAGGGATGTGTGAAGTAAATGGTTACCTGAGTCGATGTGCCTTTGACGCATGGACATGTCTGGCTCGTGGTGCAAGCGATGTGTGGTGAAGCTTCAAAACTCATGGATCTTAAGGAGTGCCAAGGCGCCCTTAAGCTCGGGCAACTAACGGGGATGGTGTGTAACGAAAACCTTCCGGGAGGATAACTGTGTGCAATACGGCTACCACGGTCATATTATTGCTGGCTGAATACCCGCATTGTGGTCAATACATGCATACATCACAACGCATACATACATACATACAGACATACTATGATCATACATACATAGTATGGTAATAGGTGGTATTCCATGCATGGTATTATTGGCTGAGTGTCATTTATTCTTGTGGTATCCCATGCGCTTTTGCTGATGTGACATACATTGGGTCTCGATGGCGAAGTATAAAGTGCACGAGCCAGAAATTACTATTTGTGTCAGCGACAGGGAGTGCATGAAACATTGTCCATGCGTCTTGAACATCAGATCACTCGCATGTCAGCTACACAGAAATTGTCAGAACGTGCTGGGCCGTCTTAGTGCCAAATACCGCCCTTGTAGCAGTGTGGGATAATTCAGAGTTATTCACTTGCCGACGTTCGGTCTCAGAACTGCACGGTTATTGTGGACGCCGGACAGCGGAGAGGCCCAGTGATTCCCTCTGACAGGAAATATTTTGTCTGTTGTACCACAACTCGTCGCCGTCTGTATCGACCTCCCCTGTCCGGGCGGGGCACTATTCGAGCCGCTACACCCGCTCGCATTTGCCCCTGACTGAAAGAGTCAGCTGGCAACCGACCGATAACACCGAAGACGCGATGACAGGATGGTGATGTCAGTGCGTTGCCTGTACTTTAAACTATCGGCTAAACTTATGTCGATGAACTGGAATCACCAGATCGGATTTTGTGGTCGGGGTTCACAAACACGCCCTCCTGAACGTACAACCACAATCCATAAGGCTACCCCAGCAAACATTCCGACCAAATTTATGGAAGAAAAAGTCCCTGATCGGCCAGGTGCACAGTTGCAACGACAGTATGGTCTCCATATGTTCTCTATGGGTTCTGGGCCCGGTTTTGTGCCCAGAACTGATCACTGCGATGTTGACGCGGCCTGAACGAATTTCGCCACAACAATGTGTGTAATCAGGACTACTACAAGAATATCACCTAATATTGTTTGACCTAGCCTGACCTGACCGTAGGAGACGTCGGCTATCCACATGAACCTGGGTCCGGGCTCCTATATGGAGATCACGGTGCCGTGGGTGGTCGACGAGAACGGCTGCAATAATCGCGTCATCGGCCAGCTGCTCCACCTGGACGCCACCACAAGTCTTACGGTGAGAACTAAAGGGTTACGTGGCCTCCGCTAGAGTGCAGCACTATCCTCAACACGTGCGAGACTTCTGAGGAAAGGTAGTGCGCTTTTAGGTCGGTACACCAGTAGGCCGCTGTCATCAGACCGTCCCGCTGGCAAGAGTGGAAGGTGCCGAGCAGACTGTTGTTCGCGGTAGGGAAGCCGACAAGGGTTGGAGGTGTTGAGCAGAGCTCATTTGTCGACAGGGCCAATGTGAAACCTTTATACGGGCAATTGAGGAGGTGGGGTGCTGAATGGGGCTATTGTTCGCAATACCGTATGCCAACCACTACGGGATGTGCTGAGCAGACCACTGCTAGTTGCAGTACCGTAACCCGGCAATTTTGGGGGTGCTGAGTGGGGCTATTCATTTGTTCGCAGTACCGCAACCTGCTGCAGTGCGAGAGTCTCGAATTCAACATATCGATGCACTATCCGATCCACTGGAATGACCGTTCCGACTGGACGTTCTCCCTCACGTTCTGCAAGACTACCGCGTACTTCGTGTACGCCCACAAGTACTTCCTCAATGGTGAGTGTTGGTTGACGTTCCGCCTGGCAATGAATCTGGCATGCTGCTGCCTCGCGGCGGGGTTTGCCAGCTGCCCTGGTGGCTGCCACTTTACACTGTAGTGGTGGTTTGTGGATTGAAGTATCGTCGGCCAGAGCAGGCTATCATGGGACAAAACGACGAAGGGAACGTGCCTATGCGATAACCCCCGGCTGAAAGAGTCGGCTGGAAGCTGGCCGATAACACCGAAGAAGCAGTGACAGGATGGTGATTTCAGTGCGTTGTATGCACTTTAAACTCTCGGTTAAACTTCTGTCGATGAACTGGAATCACCAGATCGGATTTTGTGGTCGGGGTTCACGAACAAACCCTGCTGATCGTTCAACCATATTCCATAAGGCCACCCCAGCAAACATTCTGACAGTTTATGAAAGAAAATGTTCCTGATCAGCAAGGTGCACAGTTATGACAGTATGGTGTCCATATGTTATCTATGGGTTCACAGTGGGTTATGGGTTCTGGGGAACGTGTGTAAACAATGGTACTCGTCATTGCAAACGTTCGCTGACATGCAGCATGGCGTTGCGTAGTTACCAGATCTTTATCGCGAAGGATCTCTGAGGGGCTCTCACCGACTACTTCCATATGAGCTTCCTTGTTCGTCTGGCTACCCCCAGTTCCTAGTCCACCTTCCTAGTTCGTCTGTCTGGTAGTCGCATCATGGTACGATGTTCTGATCGTTTCGGCACTTCGACCTGGCAACCCTGACCCCCGACAGACCTGCTGGACGACTGGGGTAGCTCGCAGCCGCCGGACCTGATGCGGTTCGTGCCATGCACCTGGTGCTTCCAGCTGCATTTCAGTCAGTTCGAGCTCATCACACTCACCAACAGTGGCAACTGGATTGACTGTTCGTCCCAGTCTCCTGAAAACGGTAACCGGATCGATGGCGTTCCATCGGTAGGGAGTACCAGTGTATTAAAGAACGACAGGTGGAGGCCAGTGGAAAACTTACGCACAACGAAGGTTCATATAATTGCGCAGGCACTTGTAGGTACAGCGTAAACACAACCACGATCCGACGACTGTACATCGTCAGTTGTGTATGATTTATATCTTCCGTTATTGCATCTATGATGCGGACCAACGTCCATCCCAGTGCGATGTCCGAGGAATTAGTGTCATGCTCACGAAAGTCATCACATTTTCAAGTCAGTGTCAGTCATCATGTCATCTACAAGTCGGACGTGTCCTGTCATGTCTGGGTCGTCTTAGTGTCATTGTATGGTTGTCTACTATTTGCCACATCCAAGTTTCACTGGTCGTTGTGCGTAAGTAGCAGCACACGCGGGCGTGGATGCATATATTTCAAGGACGACGTGTATCCTATCGTGTTCCCTGATGATGTCCATGCAGTGTCTGCTTTTAATTGCGATATCTTTTGCCTGCACGGATCTTGACGTCACTCAACAATTCATAACGCAGTATGATCAACTTATACAAATGCTGAGTCAAACTTCGCTAATGTGTAAGTGCTGCAATCTGTGTGTCACTACGATTAAAACAAAACCAAACACTAATTCGTTGCTTGATTTCATACTGTTGATATAAGAAAACCTGATGATCTGCTGCCAGCTCACCTGGCCGTCTGTGGAGACCTGCTTGACCTGGCCTTTGACCTGCCGTTCACCGACTTCCTGCCGGAAACTGTGCACTTCTTGTTCCGGATCGAGGTTAGTGATGCTTTCCAGTATGCCCCTTGTCGCGAATATCATGATCACCATATCATCATCTTCACCAGATGCAATTTCTTGCAGTGGATCCAAGTATATGTATGCACGGAAGCTACGTAAGATAATGGGGTAGCGAGTGGGAGCTACGTGCGCTAGTGGTGTACCAACTCCAGGGAAGGTTCTCGCATGATCCGTTCTATCAGTGCTATATCAATGAGTGCAGTCGTTGATTAATACCACTCAATCGGAGCACAGTGCAGTTTTGTTTTCAAGCATCGCCACTACTTCCAATCTATGCTGTTTTGAAGCTGTTTAAGTTTGTTTCGCATCTGGAACCGAGTGTGGCCTGCCATGGGTACTGATTTGACCTGACCTTGTGACTTGCTCTGACTTGAGCTGAGGTCGAGTATCGGGAGCTAAGCATGTACCCGACTTGAGCTGAAAGTGACCTATTCCCAGACCAAATGTATGGAGCCGGGTATGTACCTCGCGATCACGGGTATGTATCGAGGTTTTGGACTGACCTCACCTGACGTGACTTGGCCCCAGGCCGAGTGTCTGGAGTTGAGCATGTACCGATATTTTGACCTGACCTGACATGACATGACATGACCTGGCCCCAGTCTGAGTGTCTGGGGCTGAGCATGTACCGAGGTTTGACCTGACGTGACCTGGCCTCAGGCTGAGTGTCTGGAGTTGAGCATGTACCGATATTTTGACCTGACCTGACATGACATGACCTGGCCCCAGGCCGAGTGTCTGGAGCTGAGCATGTACCGAGGTTTGACCTGCCGTGACCTGCCCCCAGGCCGAGTGTCTGGAGTTGAGCATGTACCGATATTTTGATCTGACCTGACATGACATGACATGACCTGGCCCCAGTCTGAGTGTCTGGGGCTGAACATGTATCGAGGTTTGACCTGCCGTGACCTGGCCCCAGGCTGAGTGTCTGGAGTTGAGCATGTACCGATATTTTGACCTGACCTGACATGACATGACCTGGCCCCAGGCCGAGTGTCTGGAGCTGAGCATGTACCGAGGTTTGACCTGCCGTGACCTGCCCCCAGGCCGAGTGTCTGGAGCTGAGCATGTACCGATATTTTGACCTGACATGACCTGGCCCCAGGCCGAGTGTCTGGAGCTGAGCATGTACCTGCCGGAGGTGCGCGCCATCCGGCCGGTGCTGCTGTCGCTGGCGGCCAACGCGGTGGTGACGGCCCGTGACGGCAGTGTGTACACGCCCACCGCCGACGGCAGCGCTCTCGACTCGGCGCTCGGCTCGGACGGCGAGCCGCCGGCGCGCGCCGCCGCCAAGTGGAGCAACCTCTGCACGGCCCGGTGAGGTCAACCTCCGTACCGCCCGGTGAGGTCAGCCTCAGATCCATGAGATCAACATCTGCACCACCCGGCTGAGGTCAACTTCCGTACCGCCCGGTGAGGTCAACATCAGACCCATGAGATCAACAGCTGCACCACTCGGTGAGATGAACCTTTGGAACACCCGGTGAGGTCAGCCTCTGTACTACCCAGTAAGGTCAACCTCAGTTTCGTGTGAGGTCAACATCTACACCACCCAATAATGTCAACCTTTGGACCGCTCAGTTAAGTCAAGCTCAACCCCCTGAAGTCGACATCTGCCGCCCGTTGAGGCCAACCTCAGGTCCTTGATGGCGTGCACATGGTTGCCTTGGTTAAGTTTGTAACATGCCACCGGAACGTTACATTGATGCGACTTGGTTTATTCAGTTGAATTCCATAATTGCGCTTCCAATGGATATGGTCCATTTGGTTGTATGCAAGTATGTGTTTTTATATATTTGAAGGTGGCCGCATAAGAAAAACGTACTTTTTTCTTCTTCAATGCGTGGTGTCACCGTGGCGAATGGATACGTTGAAATCCATGATGCCCGGTCCCGATCCGGTCCCGATCCGGTCCCGATCCGGTCCCGATCCGGTCCCGATCCGGTCCCGATCCGGTCCCGATCCGGTCCCGATCACGTCCGCAACAGATGCTAGCCATGGCAACCATGATAAATGGCGGCGACGCTGCAGCGCCGTGGACGCTGAGCAGCTGTGCGGTGTACAGTGTACACGTGACCGGTCGTGGACGCTGAGCAGCTGTGCGGTGTACAGTGTACACGTGACCGGTCGTGGGCGCTGAGCAGCTGTGCGGTGTACAGTGTACACGTGACCGGTCGTGGGCGCTGAGCAGCTGTGCGGTGTACCGTGTACATATGGTCTGTCGTGGATGCTGAGCAGCTGTGCGGGGTACAGTGTACACGTGACCGGTCGTGGACGCTGAGCAGCTGTGCGGTGTACAGTGTACACATGGTCTGTCGTGGACGCTGAGCAGCTGTGCGGTGTACAGTGTACACGTGACCGGTCGTGGATGCTGAGCAGCTGTGCGGTGTACAGTGTACATATGGTCTGTCGTGGATGCTGAGCAGCTGTGCGGTGTACCGTGTACACGTGACCGGTCGTGGACGTTGAGCAGCTGTGCGGTGTACCGTGTACACGTGACCGGTCGTGGGCGCTGAGCGTGTCGCGTGCTGCCGCAGCGCCGGCTGGGTGGACTGCTGGCGGGTGCCGGTGCTGTCGCTACAGATCGGCTACGTCTACCACCCGGCGCCGCCGTTCGGCCCGTCGCCGCAGGCCAACATCCCCACACCGGACAAGGAGGCCATCCTGCTGTCGCCACTGCGCGCGCCGCACCGCCAGCTGTCTCCGCTGGACGCCGGCCGGGTGGGTGGGGTGGAGGTTGTGCCGACTGGGTGGGTGGGGTAGTGGGTGTGCTGACCGGGTGGGTGGGGTGGAGGTGGTGCTGACTGGGTGGGTTGGGTAGTGGGTGTACTGACTGGGTGGGTGGGGTGGAGGTGGTGCCAACTGGGTGGGTTGGGTGGAGGTGGTGCCGACTGGGTGGGTTGGGTAGTGGGTGTACTGACTGGGTGGGTGGGGTAGTGGGTGTACTGACTGGGTGGGTGGAGGTGGTGCCGACTGGGTGGGTGGGGTAGTGGGTGGTGCTGACTGGGTGGGTGGGGTGGAGGTGGTGCCGACTGGGTGGGTGGGGTAGTGGGTGTACTGACTGGGTGGGTGGGGTAGTGGGTGGTGCTGACTGGGTGGGTGGGGTGGAGGTGGTGCCGACTGGGTGGGTGGGGTAGTGGGTGTACTGACTGGGTGGGTGGGGTAGTGGGTGGTGCTGACTGGGTGGGTGGGGTAGTGGGTGTACTGACTGGGTGGGTGGGGTAGTGGGTGGTGCTGACTGGGTGGGTGGGGTAGTGGGTGGTGCTGACTGGGTGGGTGGGGTAGTGGGTGTACTGACTGGGTGGGTGGTGTGGTGAGTGGTGCTGACTGGGTGGGTGGGGTAGTGGGTGTACTGACTGGGTGGGTGGGGTGGAGGTGGTGCCAACTGGGTGGGTGGGGTGGAGGTGGATGTACTGACCGGGTGGGTGGTGTGGTGAGTGGTGCTGACTGGGTGTGTGGGGTGGTGGTGCCAACTGCCGATGTGGATATCTGATGTGTGTAGATGCCAGTGTATGTCGACTGAGGTGTGGTCTAAGCTTATTGAAGCTTTTTGGATGCTTTTTTCACCACAAATGCGATGACAAATGTTCAGTACCTGCTGGAAGACACTGAGTCATGGAAGGTTTTCCAATTTATCATGCTTTCGTTGGAAGCATTGGAAGCAAAACAGCTTGGCAAGCTTTTTTATTGGTGTATAGTTTCCTCTCACATTACTTTCATGCCGATTCATATTGTCTCTTGGGTGTAGTGTGATAGAATATCGTAACATTTAAGCTGATAATAGCTCTCGAAATGGCTATGGCCATTGCTTCTTCTAAGGCAACAGCACAACAGCATTGTACAACGCCAATGCACGAGTTCGGTCTGAATAGCCTTGATCTTAACGTCAATAGCTATCCTCTTGGACTGACGACAAAGCCGCTGTTGTCCGGGCAGCCTCGCTGTAACTGTGTGATCCAGCCATAACTCCCGCTCCCCCACAGGCGCCCAGCAGGGAGGATTTCTGTCCGGGCAGCCTCGCTGTAACGGTGTGATCCAGCCATAACTCACGCTCCCCCACAGGCGCCCAACAGGGAGGATTTCTGCCCGGACAGCCTTGACCCGGATGTCATCACTGTTGACCTGGAGTTGGGGCCGTCAGAGTTGTTCCTCTACGGAGCACTTATCGACAACGTCATGAACTTCAAGGTTTGTTTTATGACTGTTGGTTGGCTGCTGATCGTAAAAACTGCGTGGTTGGTCCTATGCGATATGCTTATTGTTTCTCACAAACCTACTGGAAAAGCTTTTCATTGTTTTTTTTAATCAGTGTCTTGTTGCGAACATATATCTGTAAATGGTACACATGGACGCTAAATGATCAACCTGGTCAAGGCGCCGCAAAACTCAAATAACCAACCAACCATCTAAATAGTACTGTTAACAAATCCACAATCCTAGTCATCATCTTTGTGCGGAGATTACGAGCATGGACCTGTGCAGATTGCTTCCATTGTCCTTGGACGTCAATGGGAGCCAACCCTTGTGACCTGTGTTGTGGGGCTGTGTTTGCACGAAGCCTTTCATCTGTGTCTGAAGATGGTCATGTCACCGCACTGGCGTTACAGCCAACGTTGGCAAACTGCTGGTAACAATTGGTTTTCCCATGCCAACGTTATTAACCGGTAAAATCGTTCACTTGCAGAACCTGCTAATCTCGCGTCCCGAGAACCTCTGAATCAAGGATCACACACCGGTCACGCTCTCCTGCACAAGGCTGATGCGTCTTTACAGGGGATGTTCGTGCCAGCTGTCTGTTATCAGCGGTTTATGTCGGCGTCTCGTCAGCCCTGATTGTAACCAGCGCACGCTGCCGCTCCGCCGCAGGACAACATCTTCGGCGAGTACGAGTCGTTCACGGACATGACATCGGTGCGGCCGGACTGCACCGCCGGCGGCGGGCCGGGCGGCTCGGGGTCGGCCGAGCCCGACCCGCTGGACCAGGCGGCCACCAAGCTGCAGCCGTTCGACACCAGGAAGTTCAGGCCGTTCAAGATCACCGTGGCCATCACCATGCACGACATCCGCGGCCACCTGATGAAGGTTGGCTCTTGGTGGTGACGCCTGGTGATTGTGGTTTCGGCGCAGTGAAGTGAAGGACGGGGTGGAAGGCATGACTATTGCACGCATGTCGAATTGGTTGTACACAGTGGGCCACGCATTGGCCATGTGGTAAAGCTGCCATCGGCACTAACCTCTTCAGCCCTGCGTTCTTTCTGCGACCTTTTGCGTGCCAAGTGGCACCATCTCACTAGTACTGGACTCTAACTTGTGTGTTAGTCATATCCAGAACCCTTACAGAGCATGTGTGACCCGGAATGAATAATGACCCGGAACTAGTTTCCCTTGACACGCAGCCTTGATTCCGATATCACTGGCTCATGCACGTCCGCAGACATGTACAATGTTCTACATGCAATTTTTCCCGACTCTGCCAACGGAGCTGTGCTCAGCAGGGTTGGAAAAATATGCTGTTCCAGGATTTTGCCATCCAGAACATTATCCTCCGATTGTTTCTTTGGGAGGTTGAATGGTGCTGTGTATAAAGGAACTGATCTGTTACAAAGTGCTCAAGTTTCACTGGAAAGTGCAAACTGAGCTATTGGTGTCACAAGTTTGAAGAAAAATATCCTCTCCACGTTAGATTTTCCAAAAATCTTCCTCTTCTATGACATGACGTTATGATGCTACGATGTCGACCATAGCCATCTCTCATAACTGTAATTGGTAGCCCCCTAACGCTGCCCCCTCCCCAGAACTGTGCTGCCGGTGACCCGCCATGCCTGACACTGACCTGCCCGGCATTGATCCTCTCGGAGCTATTGCTGGTGACCCCCTGACACTGCCCCCTCCCCAGAACTGTGCTGCCGGTGACCCGCCATGTCTGACACTGACCTGCCCGGCATTGATCCTCTCGGAGCTATTGCTGGTGACCCCCTGACACTGCCCCCTCCCCAGAACTGTGCTGCCGGTGACCCGCCGTGTCTGACACTGACCTGCCCGGCATTGATCCTCTCGGAGCTATTGCTGGTGACCCCCTGACACTGCCCCCACCCCAGAACCGTGCTGCCGGTGACCCGCCGTGTCTGACACTGACCTGCCCGGCATTGATCCTCTCGGAGCTATTGCTGGTGACCCCCTGACACTGCCCCCCACCCCAGAACTGTGCTGCCGGTGACCCGCCATGCCTGACACTGACCTACCCGGCATTGATCCTCTCGGAGCTATTGCTGGTGACCCCCTGACACTGCCCCCACCCCAGAACTGTGCTGCCGGTGACCCGCTGTGCCTGACACTGACCTGCCCGGCATTGATCCTCTCGGAGCTATTGCTGGTGACCCCCTGACACTGCCCCCACCCCAGAACCGTGCTGCCGGTGACCCGCCGTGTCTGACACTGACCTGCCCGGCATTGATCCTCTCGGAGCTATTGCTGGTGACCCCCTGACACTGCCCCCACCCCAGAACTGTGCTGCCGGTGACCCGCCGTGTCTGACACTGACCTGCCCGGCATTGATCCTCTCGGAGCTATTGCTGGTGACCCCCTAACGCTGCCCCCTCCCCAGAACTGTGCTGCCGGTGACCCGCCGTGCCTGACACTGACCTGCCCGGCATTGATCCTCTCGGAGCTATTGCTGGTGACTCCCTGACACTGCCCCCACTCTTGAACTGTGCTCACAGTGACCCGCCGTGCCCGACCTCCCTGATACCTCTCCACTCTCATAACCATAGCTGGTGACCCCTGACGCCGCCCCCTCTCTCAGAACTGTGCTCCCGGTGACCCGCCGTGCCCGACACTGACCCTGGAGCGGATCGGGTTTGAGATGAGCAAGTCGTACTGGGAGACACGTCTGCAGCTGCTATTATCGCCCATCGTTGTGGTGATGCAAGACTCGGTCGTCAGACCTGAGCCCCATCAACACCTCCGAGAAGGTCACATGGTGCTCAGTGGGCTACAGGTGGGCGATATTTGATGCTCAGTGGGCTATAGGTGAGGTCACACACTCCCGCCAGGATGTCAGGTTACGGATGTGATGAGATTGCACAGTCTCGCGAGATCACTCCGGGAGGCTGCAGGTGAGGTTGTATCTTCCCGTCAGTGCCACATCTGATCAACGACTAGATGTGGTCACACCGACAAAGTCTCGTGAGATCACTCCGGGAGGCGGCAGGTGAGGTTGTATCTTCCCGTCAGTGCCACATCTGATCAACGACTAGATGTGGTGACACCGACAAAGTCTCGTGAGATCACTCCGGGAGGCGGCAGGTGAGGTTGTATCTTCCCGTCAGTGCCACATCTGATCAACGACTAGATGTGGTGACACCCACAAAGTCGCCTGGGCATGCCTGATATTTGGGTGTGTGTAACGATCGGCTCGTTTCTTCTGTGATGTGCTCAGGTCGAATCTGAACCCCCTCGTCTATCACTAAATATAATTCAATTGTGGCAATTCTGAATCCAGGAAACTATGTTTTCACCAGCAAGACAGTTGTGTGCACACATAATGAAACCGCTAGGCCGCGGCTGGCACCCCGGACCTTGGGAATGATTGCATGGCCAGCGATGTTAGGGCCGATGTCCAGCGAGGCCGAGTCGGCCCCGTCCCGCGGCAAATAGTGATAGTACGGGGGTGACTTTAGGACTTGGGACGATGCCGTCCATAGCAGTTATGCTATACCGCCGCATGGCGGACCGGCATAGGCACCATGTGAAGTAGGCCGTACTCTGAGCCGTAGTGCCCATGCCGCCGACTGACTAGCTGACTGTGGCCGTGTCTCCACATGGACCGGCCTAGGCACCATGTGAAGTAGGCCGTACTCTGAGCCGTCGTGCCCATGCCGCTGACTGACTAGCTGACTGTGGCCGTGTCTCCACATGGACTGGCCTAGGCACCATGTGAAGTAGGCCGTCGTACTCAGAGCCGTAGTGCCCATGCCGCTGACTGACTAGCTGACTGTGGCCGTGTCTCCACATGGACCGGCCTAGGCACCATGTGAAGTAGGCCGTCGTACTCAGAGCCGTAGTGCCCATGCCGCTGACTGACTAGCTGACTGTGGCCGTGTCTCCACATGGACCGGCCTGGGCACCATGTGAAGTAGGCCGTACTCAGAGCCGTAGTGCCCATGCCGCCGACTGACTAGCTGACTGGGGGACGAGTGGTCTAGGGGTAAGATGCTCGTCTCACAATCGAAAGGTTGCGGGTTCGAGTCTCACCTGTCGCTACTCTTCGTCCGCGACCAATCGGCGTGAGAGATTGGCGACGCTACATGACTCAACGGTCGACGTGTCGTAAAACCAATAACCAACCGACAAGCTGACTGTCGCCGTGTCTCCACATGGCGGACTGCTGGCGGTGGAGCAGGTGCTCTGATCCGGCTCAGATCTGGCTCTGTTTCAATGCCCCTCTGGTGCCTGATGGTCAGTCGCGTTAGCGAATGTGTGTGAGCTACACATGTATGCAATGCCCATTTGGTGCCTCATGGCCAGTCGCGTCAGCGTCAGGATGTGTGTGAGCTACGCATGTATACATGGACGGTGTTTGTCGCAGGTGCGCGGGCACGCCATGTTCAGCAACCGGGCGCGCAGTTTCGAAGAGGACACGGTGGAGTACGGCTGGCTGCTGGAGGCCCAGGCAGGCACCGTGACGGGCCGACTCACCGCCGCTCAGGTATCACTGTGCGCCGAGCGTGGGCTCGGTGTTACTCGGGCTCACTGGTGTGCAGGTATTACTCGGTGTTACTCGAGCTCACTGGCGTGCAGGTAGAACACCACACTGCTGCAGCAACAGGCTATGCACCACTCCTAGTTCATTGGCATAGTTTTGGCTGCGAGTTAAGCCTGCTGCCAATGCTCCGACACGACCTCCCCGTTGTCACGGCACGAAGTTTACCAAGCCGGCTGTCAGCCAATCCTCTCGCTCGAGAGTCCAGCATGGGAGCGTGAAACTGCTCCGGTCGCATCTTGCTGGGACGGCACAGGTTAATGCACCACAACTTCCTTGTATAGTTACAGCCTTGCTGACCTATCAAGGCCAGGTGTCAATTAGTCGGCACCGATATGAGCACTAGCATCAAGGTGCCATGACTTGTGCCGTTCGTGCATTGTACGGTGTGTTGGCGGATGTACTGACGGTCGTGTTGACAGCTGTACCAATCTAACGCCAATGTATTCATGTGTTGACATTCGCTAACTCCCGTCTGTATGCACCAGACTGACGTGACGTGTTGACAGATGCTTGTGTGTTGACAATTATGTTACCAGATGTGACATACGTCTGTGTGTTGACAGCTGCATCACACTGGCAGTGGCGTGGTGACAGACAATTGCTAGGTGTGACAGACGTCTGTGTGTTGACAGCTGCATCAGATTGACAGTGGCGTGTTGAAAGCTGTACCAAACTGACAGCGATGTACTGCCAGATGTCTGTGTTGACAGATGTGTTGACAGCTATACGAGGCTAGCAGCGGTGTATTCACAGATGTCCGTGTGCTGACATATAATTACTGAGTGTGACAGACGGTATGTGTGCTGACAGCTGTCAGTGGTGTGTTGACAGATAGTTACTGCCCATATGTGTGTTGGCAGCCTCATCATATTGACAGCAGTGTGTTGACAGCGTCATTATATCGACGGCGGTGTGTCGGACGACGTGTTGCCGGATGTGACAGGCGCCTGTGTTTTGACAGCTGTACCAGGCGGTGACCGGCCTGGAGACACTGCTGCAGCTGGTCACGGAGCCCGACTGTGTGTTGACAGCTGTACCAGGCGGTGACCGGCCTGGAGACACTGCTGCAGCTGGTCACGGAGCCCGACTGTGTGTTGACAGCTGTACCAGGCGGTGACCGGCCTGGAGACACTGCTGCAGCTGGTCACGGAGCCCGACTCGGAGATGGCGTCGCCGGTGGCCACGCAGCTCTGCCACCACAACGTCGACCAGAAGCTCTGCGAGCAGACCTCGGCAGACGCCAGGTCAGGCACGTCACCACAACGCGACATCGTGTGGTGACGTCGTGAACAACCTACCATACTTGCAGGGGTGTAGCTTTGTATGCTTTTGTGAGGACACTCCCCCTCAATGTTGGCTGTGCCCCCCAATAATTTCAACTTTTGACGTAAGACCCTAAGTGGTATGCCCTCCCCAATCCATTTGGGCCCACCTATTGCCATCATGCATTGTGCTTATTCCCCCCAAGAATTTTCAGAAACATACGGCCATGGTTGAATGTACCTCATGGCTTCTATTTGTGCACCAGAACTCATCTTGTGAACGAGTGAGGATTTCGTTTTTTTCTGCCTCTGCGTTGGCGATGCCGAATTTGGTCCATAGATGCTGCTACTTGGCTAAAATACCAGATATCACTCGCGCCGGGGAACAACATCTCAGGAACTTCTGCACCACGTAACACATATTTTGCACAGTTGGCTGCAGAGCACCCAGGCATGACGTGAGCGAGTTTATGATACGATATTGCACACCATACCCATGCAATTGTAGCTTATCAATTCAATTTGGTGAAAAATCGTTAAAACTGCCGTCATAAAAGTGTCGAGTGGCAGTTATTAACGTGATCCGATCGCACTCAAACTTGATAGTATTGTTATTAATGCGTGTTCGCATATGCATGTGCAGTTTCAGCCCGAAACAACAAAATTTGCCAAACAATAACCACGCTACTATGCGCCCATTACTAACTGCCTAACTAATAGTCTGGTTGAAGTTTCGTTGAGACGACCTCAGCGCCTTGTGTTAGTTCGTTGGGGTGTTGTCTTAGGTGGACTAAACTGGCGGCAATTCTCCGTTGGGTGATGTGTCTCCCGGCATTGTATTTCAGGTGTCCGTCGAGTGATGAGATCAAGTACAAAATGTTCCGCTTCAGTCTGGATGCTCTGGATATTCATATGGTGGAGTGCGACACGTCCCTTAATCTGCAGGTACGGCGTGTAGCCACTTACCAGTCACACCCCTTAATCTGCAGGTACGACGTGTAGCCACTAACCAGTCACATCCCCTAATCTGCAAGTACGGCGTGTAGCCACTAACCAGTCACACCCCTTAATCTGCAGGTACGGCGTGTAGCCACTAACCAGTCACACCCCTTAATCTGCAAGTACGGCGTGTAGCCACTAACCAGTCACATCCCTTAATCTGCAGGTACGGCGTGTAGCCACTTACCAGCCATTGTGTCATCAGCTGTAGCATGCTGTGCCGCATCTATCTCAGTATACCGGCCATCCAGCTAGCGTATGGCCGTCGTCAGTCATTAATCCTGGCACCCAAGGGCTCAGCGGACTGAGTTCTGATTGGGCTCAGCTCCAATCAGAACTCCTCGATGCCAGTCGGCTGTTCATATTTCCGTTTTAATGACTCTCGATCTCGGTGTGAACACTTTGATATGTGTTTGTGCGGTCAATACCCGCGTAGCTTCAGTGGTCAATCGCTCAATAAAAAAAAAAGAAGAAGTTATCAACCATATATGTGCCATCTACAATTTCGCTTTATCACGGTTTACACATTGTTAGTCACCACACATCACCATGCATGGTCGACAGATTCATACAGCTCAAAGTGCTCTCGCCTTCCCTTACCCCCCCCACCTACCCACCCCTTGTCACTACACACAACTGTTATATTTGGGTCCACTGGGTATGAATCAAGCTCGAATGAATCGTAGTAACATAATAGTAGAAAAGGTAAACAACTGACAGCATGACGTCACGCCCACATTCTCAAATTGTTACCATTTGTCTTTAAACATTTCCACTTTTTCGTTCTTACTAGCTATCGCTTTCGCAATGTTTCTCATTTTAATTACTCGGTTTTTGAATGATTGCATACGAATGTCTCACCTTGCCGCCCTGACAAACGATAAACTCTTTGCTGCAGACTATGACTAGATTCGTGGCGTCTTTATAACTGGAGCACCGAAACAGCATTGCTTTCATTTATATTAATGACGTTGTCTTCGGTAATTACTTGGTTTAGCTTATCACATAATTTTTGCGAAAATACCCTCACAATATGACGCGCAAAATAAGTGTTATATTGTTCCTACCTTACCACAGTCCTCGCAAAATCAAACACTTTCCTAATACATAAAAATCGTCGTGTTGGAAAGCAACTCTGAATTATTATATTCTGAAGACTGCAATCTGGCCGATGACTTGATTTTAAAAGGCAAGCAATATATTTTCTTCCACGCTGCACCACCAAACCCCTTTCTTTACTCTTCCCAACGTTTTTGTGTGGTTGTTGCCACGTGAGATACATTTTGGCTGTATACAAGTTTGTATTTTATTGGCGAAGACGAAATTGTCTTATCGTTTACCTGAATAGTACATTTACGATGTCCACCTTTAAATTGCAAATGGGGACTTTGCATAGCTAACTGTTTCCATTGAGAAGGGATGGCCTGACACCATTCCCATATATGTGAGGAGGTTGAAACGATGCGTACTAAGTTTTCTTACAAATCTTTGAAAAGAAAGCAGGGTTCCAGTTTGATTCAAAAAGTAATCAAGAGGCTTCACCCCCTCTATTTAGTTCATTATTCAAAATAGGTAGCCCACTTACTCGTATCGACGCGTCATGTCAAATGTGTTGCTGCCTTACCTCTTTTGCATTTGTCGGTTGCTTAATTGCGAATGCGATCTCATCGTGTCGCGCGTCCACGTGCAGCCTGCACGGGGGCGCATCAATGTGACTCTGCCGCATCTGTCACCAGATCTCGTCGTGTCGCGCGTCCACCTGCAGCCTGCACGGGGGCGCATCAATGTGACTCTGCCGCATCTGTCACCAGATCTCGTCGTGTCGCGCGTCCACGTGCAGCCTGCACGGGGGCGCATCAATGTGACTCTGCCGCATCTGTCACCAGATCTCGTCGTGTCGCGCGTCCACCTGCAACCTGCACGGCGAGCGCATCAATGTGACTCTGCCGCATCTGTCACCAGATCTCATCGTGTCGCGCGTCCACGTGCAGCCTGCACGGGGGCGCATCAATGTGACTCTGCCGCATCTGTCACCAGATCTCGTCGTGTCGCGCGTCCACCTGCAACCTGCACGGGGGCGCATCAATGTGACTCTGCCGCATCTGTCACCAGATCTCGTCGTGTCGCGCGTCCACCTGCAACCTGCACGGCGAGCGCATCAATCGTCTCGGGCGCGGTCCAGAACCAAATGACTCTGCCGCATCTGTCACCAGATCTCGTCGTGTCGCGCGTCCACCTGCAACCTGCACGGGGGCGCATCAATGTGACTCTGCCGCATCTGTCACCAGATCTCGTCGTGTCGCGCGTCCACCTGCAACCTGCACGGGGGCGCATCAATGTGACTCTGCCGCATCTGTCACCAGATCTCGTCGTGTCGCGCGTCCACCTGCAACCTGCACGGCGAGCGCGTCAGACATGGTCTGACGGTGCTGATCACGTCACTGGAGCTGCGCAACTACATCGCGGCCAACATGTCGCTGGGCGGAGGCAGCGAGGCGCCGGCCATGTGGGTGGAGGCGGGCCTGGTGCGCGTGGGGCCCGTCATCGTTGATCTGGCGCTGAGTGGCCAGGACCGACATGGCAACCTGCAGCTGGTCCAGGACAGGTGCGACAGACTCGTGCAGCCCGAGTCCGGAGCCTGCTTTTCTTCCTTTCTTTATTTCGTTTTCTTTTTTCTCTCTCGCAAATTAGGGGTATCAAGCGAAGACGACAAACCCGTCATGAAGTTAAATACAATCGGTACTGTTACATACATGCAAGGAGGTTGAATCGTCTATCACTGTTGACAACAGTTTCACGACATCATCCGACATTAGAAGTGATGAACAGCTACACCTACCGGTCATAATAACAGCAGTTACCGATAATTTGGTACCAACAATTACCAATCATTTGGTAACTGTTATTGTTGTTGATTGTTCTGAACCACCATGTTGTCTTCGGAAACTAAAAACGCCGATTACAGATGGAGCGAACGTGCATATTAACTATTGGCTTCCATTTAATTTTCTGAATTTCTCTACCCTGGGTCTGGGACGGGTCAGGTCGGTGCACTCGCCAGGTCGTGTGGGGAGGTTCGTCCAAGACATGCGGGCCGGCTCGTCCATGATAGGTAGAGCAGGCTCATCCAGCACGGGTGGGGAGGCTCGTTCGGGACAGGTGGGTTGGCCCATCCAGGAGAGTTGGACACGTTCGTGCGTAACTAGTGGACCCACCAGCAGGAGTGCCATTCCATGCGCTGTTTCATAGGCGTACATTGAACCTGCAAGTGCGGCACCGCTCACCTGTGGATTAGCTCAACTAGCTGGGATAATGTTCACAACATCAATTTCGCTGTCGTAATGTAGAAATCAAATTACGGCTTTTGGTTCCACGCAGGATTAGAGCGCATGAAGCACAGGCACTTCTAGTGCAGTATAGAAGTTGAGGTTACACGTAGATTGACATTGTCCGTAGCTCCCGGTGGTCAGTTCCATCTCCGTTCCAGTTCCATCTCCGTTCCAGTTCCATCTCCGGTCAGTTTCACCTGTCCGCTGCCAGAACACAGTCCGCTCATGTGATGAGCGACACTACCACTCTGCGCCGGCAGGTTCCTACGGCTGCATGATGAGCACAAGCGGCGGCTGTGGTTCCTGTGGCCGGAAGTGGCTGAAGCATCGCCCGCACCCACCCCCACCCCCGCCCCCGCCCCCGCCGCCGCCGCCGCCGCCCCCCGCCGCCGCCTCCGCCTCCGCCTCCGCCGCCTCCGCCGCCTCCGCCGCCTCCGCCGCCTCCGCCGCCTCCGCCGCCTCCGCCGCCTCCGCCGCCTCCGCCGCCTCCGCCGCCGCCTCCGCCGCCTCCGCCGCCGCCGCCTCCGCTGCTCTCACCGCCACCACCACCGCTGCCACCGCCACCACCACCGCTGCCACCGCCACCACCGCCCCAACCGCCCCCACCCCTCCCATCGCCCCGACCCCTCCCACCGCCCCCGCGACAGCCTCCGCCTCCCGCTGCGGCTGCGTCGGTGGCTGCGCCTTCTTCGGCCGCAACGCCAACGGAGAACGCTTCTTCCATCCGGCCGAGGCGGACGAGACGGACTGCATCGATACTGCCGTTTACCGGTCGGTGTTCGCTGTCTGTCGCTAGTATCTGCCGTACAGATACATCTGTGCGGCATCTGCGTGGGCTTTAAGCTGATCACTGGAAGCATGCTGCCCTCAATCGAATGGGGTGACGTGTTTCAAATAATCTCATAATCATGATTGCTATTATTACGACATAGCACATCAGTTCTGGATGCCACGGTGTGTCACATAGTTCATGAGCGTGCAGCGATAAGTTCGTGTTCGTGCATAACATGTGACTTCTGACCGGCAGTCATGTGTCAGATTGACCTGCTGGTGACATATTGTCGGGGGTTAGTGTGACCGCATCGTCGGACGATGTGTTGTTGTGTGGCTTACGATCTCGACAGTGATCTAGGGCTACGGTCAGCCGCAGCCGGTATCACATGTGATGGTGTGGCCAACAGAGTGAGCAACGTTGACGATGACCTGGGCTCAATACAGTGGTTGCTGATGTGATGTGCCGTAGTGTTGTCGACAGAGTGGGCGACGTTGAAGGTGACCTGGGCTATAGTCAGTGGTTGCTGATGTGACGTGCCGTAGTGTTGTCGACAGAGTGGGCGACGTTGAAGGTGACCTGGGCTATGGTCAGTGGTTGCTGATGTGACGTGCCGTAGTGTTGTCGACAGAGTGGGCGACGTTGAAGGTGACCTGGGCTATGGTCAGTGGTTGCTGATGTGACGTGCCATGGTGTTGCCGACAGAGTGAGCGACGTTGAAGGTGACCTGGGCTATGGTCAGTCGCTGCTTCACACGGGCCGACTCGTGTTCGACCTGCCGCCGGGCAGCCCGCCGGTGTATGAGTGTCCGTGGCGCGCTGACCATCCACAACCGCAGCCGTCACCGCAGTCACCACCACAGCCGCCGCCGCAGCCGCCATCGCAGCCGCAACCACAGCCATCACCACAGCCATCACCGCAGTCGCCACCGCAGTCGCCACCGCAGTCGCCACCGCAGTCGCCACCGCAGCCGCTACCGCAGCCGCTACGGCACTTATCACAGCAGCCGCCACCCGTCACGGATACGCCCAGCCCACAGCACCAGCTGGCCGCGCCCAGTCCATCCATCGGCGACGACGAGGTTGGTGTGCACGTGCGGATGTGCTGTGCGCCGCCTGTCGCTCGAACGAACAGAGGCATCGGCCGGTAGCGCACAATCAGCCTCGGCAGTCTCAGACTGCGCGTGTGACCGGTCGGTTCCGGGCTGTTTCTGTTGCGTTTTGGGATGAACCTGCGTTTGCGTGCTTCCGTTTTGGGCTTGGTTTGTCACTGTCGCTGTGGCGATGCATGTGTGCGTGTGAGTGGACTAAGGAGGGCGCGTGCCGCGCTGGCCAGAGGTGCTGACGCGCCGCCGCCGCCAGGTGGACGCGTCGCGACACGGCTCCGATTCTGGCCGGACGCGGCGGCCGGCGCGCGGCGTGCACACCACACTGTCGCTGCAGACGCTGCCGTCGGCGGCGCTGGCGGCGGCGGCGGCGGCCGGCCGCGGCTCGCGCCACTCGCTGGCCTCGGACCGCCTGCGCTCCATGACGCTGGGCAGCGAGCAGTCGGACTTCTCCGAGCTGTACTTCTCGGCCGACGACGACGGCTTCTCGTCGCCGCTGCCGACGTTCGTGACGCCGCCGCCGTCGTTGCCGCGCGACCCCACCGACCGTCCGACCCCGGCCCGCTCCGGCGCCGTCCGCCAGGTCGGCACTCTCTCCGCCGCGCTGGGCGGCTGTCCGCCTCGCTTGGCTGACCACGTGTCGGACGCTCGGGCTGGCATAGCTTTGTCGGTGCCGACGCTTCGTAGCGGCCGTCCGGAGTCGCTTGCCGTGCGGGGTCGCTTGTCGTGCGGGGTTCGCTTGCCGTGCGGGGTTCGCTTGTCGTGCGGGGTTCGCTTGCCATGCGGGGTTCGCTTGTCGGGCTGGCTTTGCTTTGCTGTGAGGCTTTCTTGCCGTGGTGGAGCAGGTTGACACGTGTGTTATGGGCTGGTTCACGGTCGTGCTATACAGTCTCGTGCGGTGTTCGCGTGGCTGTACTGCGCCCCAGCTTGGGAAGAAGTTATTCTGCAGCTCCTTCAGTGGTTCGCAGGAGTGCAGTGATGACAACTACTGCTTTATTTATATGGGCTCCTCTCCAAAAAGAAAACCCAACTGCGTTCTATCGGGACCGGATACTGAGTTTTCAGCGTCTAAGTGGTCATGCTCAGCAGGGAAATTGACGTGTCATCGCCTATATGACCAATGCAGTTGGTCATAAAGCCCTAAAGCCTGGACGTGCCGTCGCCAGGTGTCGTTCGACGCGCTGCACTCGTCCCTGTCGGTGTCCGACATCAGCTCGGGCTCGTTCGTGTCGGCGGCGACGGGCGTGTCGGGTGAGGAGGCGCTGCTGCCCGACCTCAACACGGTGGACCTGGTGGCGCAGGTGGACCGCAACATCACCGACAGCCCGCTGCTCATGGCCAGCTACATCTACCACCTGGACCAGGTGGGTGTCGCCCGGCGCCGCTGAGGCGGCCCGGTATCCGGCGCCGGCGGCGAGCGAGCACCGGGCGGTCCGGCGACCACCGCCCCCCCCCCGACGGCCAGCGCCGCCCCCTGACGACCGGAGCCGCGGACACTGTGTGCTAATCTCAACACCACGGCTACGCCGACCTGATGGTGTTGCTGCCGCGCGATACCACAGCTTCGCACCTTCACCCCGGCGTGGCAGTCGCTGTCGCTGTCGCACGTATCGTCCCGGTCGTGGTGTCGCTCTGCTCGCCGCGAGTGGCCCGTCCGATAGTGCTGGACTGCGATCTCACGCACGGCCTGGCGTGACGGTGTGGCAGCCGCGCCTGGACTCTGATGCGATCTCCGTGCAGCCGTCTGCTCGGGTACCGCGCACGTGTATAGTGTATGATTGATGCGGCCGCGGTGGCGCCAAAAACGCCCAGTCGCTGCGGTGTACCTCAGTGGCACCGGACGTTGTCGACTCGTCGTATGTGGCTAACTCGCCTGGTATGACGCCCGTCCTCGCATCACCTATCCACGAACTGCGCCATTATTGAGGTTGGCAGAGATCCACCTCAGTACTTTTGAAAATTAGCGTGACGCATATGAACGTTGCATCAATGAAGGATCTAAAACTGTCATATCCCCTCAACCATTTTGTCGTGGTGTAGGTACGTCCTACCGCTGCTGCACCTGCCGTTCGGTACGGATTGAGCACCACCACGTGGGGGTGACCGTGACGTGACCGTGACGTGACCGTGACGTGACCGTGACGTGACCGTAACGTGACCGTGACGTGACCGTGACGTGACCATGAGACGTGACGTGACGTGTCGTCCCCGTCAGATGGAATGCCACAGCTGGTGTCGGCCCACGCCGCGCGCGTCGGCCGCGGGCGGCATCGCGCTGCAGCCGCTGGTGCGGCGCTCCGACGGCGGCACCATGCTGGCCGGCCGTCTCTTCTCGCCGGCGTTCCGGCAGGTGCGGCGCGGCTTCTCGCAGATCCGCACCGTGCCGACGCAGGCGGCGGCCGGAGGCTCGTCGGCGCCGACCGAGCCGCCGCCACAGCCGGCGCCACAGCCGGCGCTGTGGGACTCGTGGCAGAACGGTGAGCAGCGCCGACGTGGCGTGCGGGGAACGACGAGCAGGAACAGTCGAGTGGGAGCGATTGGTGCCTGTGGGGGATTTATGGGAGAAGGGTGAGTGAGTGAGTGAGTGGTTAGGGTTTGGGGCACATCGACCATGGTAGATCATTTAGCGCCCATGGGAGAAGGGTAAAAAAATGCAGTGCGTGCTACGTGGAGCATGGCTAAGTCGGCAAGAAAATATAAGTAATTGAATGTCAAGATTATCAAGATGTCATTGGTGGATCTTATGGAATATTGGAAGTATGAACACAGCAGCAGATGTGGATGCTCTCTCTAGACTTGAATTTATTGTGTTGTTTAAAATGTTCCAAATATTTGGCATGGATAAAGCTTCAGAAATTCAGGCTTAGTGAGAACTGAAGTAATATTTAGGTTAAGACCTTGGTGGGGTGGGGGAGAATGAGCCCCGGAGGCAATTTTCATCCAGGAAGCGACGCTTCTGGCCAAATACAATGCATCATTTAACCCCGGTGTCTATGAACCCCTAAGCTCCAATCATCGGATGAATACTGACAATGTGTAGTATGAATTAAACCACCACTGAGCTTCGATGTCCTCCAATGTCAGCTCAATCCTGTCACGAGAGAGCTGAGAGCAGGATTACCAACTCAGACTGAAGTGGTGCACCAAGCGTCGCTGCTCTATCTGACAAAGGGCTGACAGCAGGGATTACCAACTCAGACTGAAGTGGTGCACCAAGCGTCGCTGCTCTATCTGACACCGTGTCGAACCGGTGGTCAGTCGATGGGGCGATGTGCCGCCGGGTGTGGCCGCCGTGTCGACACCCAACAGCGCTGCCATGGTGTGGCGTGTTGCGTTACAGAGCACGGCGAGGCGGACGGCCTGGTGGGCAGCCACGGCAGCCGTGTCGATACCCAACAGCGCTGTCATGTTGTGGCGTGCTGCGTTACAGAGCACGGCGAGGCGGACGGCCTGGTGGGCAGCCACGGCCGCCGTGTCGACACCCAACAGCGCTGCCATGGTGTGGCGTGTTGCGTTACAGAGCACGGCGAGGCGGACGGCCTGGTGGGCAGCCACGGCCGCCGTGTCGACACCCAACAGCGCTGTCATGTTGTGGCGTGCTGCGTTACAGAGCACGGCGAGGCGGACGGCCTGGTGGGCAGCCACGGCCGCCGTGTCGACACCCAACAGCGCTGCCATGGTGTGGCGTGTTGCGTTACAGAGCACGGCGAGGCGGACGGCCTGGTGGGCAGCCACGGCCGCCGTGTCGACACCCAACAGCGCTGCCATGTTGTGGCGTGTTGCGTTACAGAGCACGGCGAGGCGGACGGCCTGGTTGGCAGCCATGGCCGCCGTGTCGACACCCAACAGCGCTGTCATGTTGTGGCGTGTTGCGTTACAGAGCACGGCGAGGCGGACGGCCTGGTGGGCAGCCACGGCCGCCGTGTCGACACCCAACAGCGCTGTCATGTTGTGGCGTGCTGCGTTGCAGAGCACGGCGAGGCGGACGGCCTGGTGGGCAGCCACGGCCGCCGTGTCGACACCCAACAGCGCTGCCATGTTGTGGCGTGTTGCGTTACAGAGCACGGCGAGGCGGACGGCCTGGTGGGCAGCCACGGCCGCCGTGTCGACACCCAACAGCGCTGTCATGTTGTGGCGTGCTGCGTTACAGAGCACGGCGAGGCGGACGGCCTGGTGGGCAGCCACGGCCGCCGTGTCGACACCCAACAGCGCTGTCATGTTGTGGCGTGTTGCGTTACAGAGCACGGCGAGGCGGACGGCCTGGTGGGCAGCCACGGCCGCCGTGTCGACACCCAACAGCGCTGCCATGTTGTGGCGTGTTGCGTTACAGAGCACGGCGAGGCGGACGGCCTGGTGGGCAGCCACGGCCGGCGCGGGGCCACCCACACCACGCTGATCGTTCGACTGCGGCAGGATACCGTCATTGCGCTGTCGCCCATCATGCTCGAGTCGCTCACCAGGTGAGGATGCGGCGCTGTTGTCGCTCACCAGTTGGTGATGTGGTGCTTATGGCACTAAGTAGTTCTGGCTATCATTTATATTTATTTAGCAGAACCATGCGAAGCAGAGATTGCAGTCTGTGGTGCAATTTCATTGACGTCCTTGAATTTCCTTTGGTACTTTTCAAATTATTTCTTGTCATTCTATCCCCATCTAAATGATGTTCCTCGTCCTGGTCATGACATGCTTCTTCTCATGATAACATCTTCCTATATGTGGTCATGACGGGCTCCTACGGACGCAGAAATCGGACCTCGACTCTCCTGGAGCAGTGCCAGACACTACCCCTCGACGTCCAAGTGTCGGACGCCGGTGTTTACCCCAGAATGTCGGACACCGTACGCTCGGCTCGCGATACTGCAGACCCCTTAAGGCGCCTGTTCTTGCTGACAGGTTCGTCCAGACGCTGTCGCCGCCGCTGTCTCGGATGCACCCGCAGACGGTGGTGGGGCGCCACCGTCGCTCCGCCGTCACCTCCGTGCTGGCCGCCAACCAGCTGAAGCGCGACCCGCACGTGCGGCTGGGGCTGCGGCGCGACTCGTCGCTGCGACGCGAGCCCACCATCCTGCAGAAGATGCAGCACCGGCAGACGCAGGCCTACCTCTTCGTGCCGAGGGTGAGCAGGCGTCGAGCCCGTGCCGGTTCCCCGCAGGCGCCGCCACTGTTGGGTCATTTGTCGTCGCGTGCTGCAGCTTCAGTGATGACGTCACGTGTCGTAGTGTCACATGACGTGAGATCGTGTCGTGCAGGCCGGGGTTGGTTCTGGTTAGGCCGCGGGTTGGTTCTGCTTAGGCCACGGGTTGGTTGTGATTAGGCCGCGGGCTGGTTGTGGCCGGAGTTGACGTCATGACGTGCTGACATGTGACTGGGGCTCCTGCCAGTGAACGTGACCGCTGCCGTTTCAGGTGACTGACCGTGATCGTAGGTGTGTTAGTTATTTGGGCTTTAGGGCGCTTCGACCAGAATTGATCATTCGCTGATCGTAGGTGTGAATATAATTGCGGATGTTTCAGGTGACCATGTGGACGGCGGCCGCCGGCCACCTTGATGCCCTCGCCCACAGATGACCTTGATGACTGCTGCGATTGCAGGTGAACGTGACGCTTCTGCAGGCGTCCATCACCGAGGAGACCATCTCGTTCTCGGCGCTGGACGACGTGCGCGAGCTGACGTGCGTCAGTCTGGCGGCGCTCTCCATCGAGCGCGTGTCGCTGCGGCTGCTGCACCAGCGGCGCACGCATCGCTCTCTGCACGTGCTCGCCCGCAACCAGAACACCAGCACCGCACAGAAGCCCGCCAAAAAGAAGGCCAAGGACGTGCAGGTTGGCGGGAGAACGAGATGACCATGATGAGTGGCGAAGGTTTGCCAGATCTGTAGTGAGCGTCTGCTTGGCATGTGCCGGGCGTCTGTTCGACGTATGTCGGCGTCTGTTTCGACGTGTGTGGGGTGTCCGTTTGACGTGTGCCGGGTCTGACGTACTACACGTTTTAGTGGGTGGTTGAGACGATCTGTGACTGGTTCATCTTTGATAGGCGTCTGTGGCTTAGACGTAGGCGCTGGGATAAGGTGATCACAAACGACGATGTTTAAGTTTAGGTGCGAGGTGACACGTGAATAGTAACCGTGCTGCAGATGTGTCGATGCAAAGCGCTACATGCATCTAAGCAGATTCGCATCATACCATTGTTGGTTGCTGTGCGGACTGTCGCGGTGTGGCGTTGTGTCGCCACAGTTCGCCTTCACCGCGGTCCCGCATGTGTCGTACTAACTCGTGGTATGTTCAGGGGCCATGACCGATTGTCATGGCTGTAGGTTACACACACACGTAGATCCTATGAATCACCACCGTCGACATAGCGGCATGCGTATGATGCATGCCTGTGAGCACTGCATGAGTGATGCGACCTTTGCTTATGGTACTTGTCGGAGATATGTGCTGCACTGACACGTCTAGTGCCTGCCTTTGTGTAGATGGTACGCAACCTGCCAGTGCGTAGGTGTGCTGTGTCACCTGCCCACCTATGTCGGCAGGTGACGTATGAGCCGTCGCTGGTGGAGACGGTCGACTCCGACTCTCAGGAGACGGTCATCTCTGCCGACGTGGGCAGCTGCCACTTCCAGCTGCGGCGGCTGAAAAACGACAGCCAGCTGTTGAACAACGTCGTCATCACCGCCATACCGACCGATAAGAGCAAGGTGAGTTGTCGCCGCCATACCGACCGATAAGGCCAAGGTGAGTTGTCACCGCCATACCGACCGATAAGGCCAAGGTGAGTTGTCACCGCCATACCGACCGATAAGGGCAAGGTGAGTTGTCACCGCCATACCGACCGATAAGGGCAAGGTGAGTTGTCACCGCCATACCGACCGATAAGGGCAAGGTGTGTTGTCACCGCCATACCGACCGATAAGGGCAAGGTGAGTTGTCACCGCCATACTGACCGATAATGGCAAGGTGGGTTGTCACCGTTATACCTACCGATAAGGCCAAGATGAGTTGTCACCGCCATACCGACCGATAAGGGCAAGGTGAGTTGTCATCGCCATACCGACCGATAAAGACAAGGTGAGTTGTCACCGCCATACCGACCGATAAAGACAAGGTGAGTTGTCACCGCCATACCGACCGATAAGGGCAAGGTGAGTTATCACCGCCATACAGACCGATAAGGGCAAGGTGAGTTGTCACCGCCATACCGACCGATAAGGCCAAGGTGAGTTGTCACCGCCATACCGACCGATAAGGGCAAGGTGAGTTGTCACGGTTATACCGACCGATAAGGGCAAGGTGAGTTGTCACAGCCATACCAACCGATAAAGACAAGATGAGTTGTCACCGCCATACCGACCGATAAGGGCAAGGTGAGTTGTCACAGCCATACAGACCGATAAGGGCAAGGTGAGTTGTCACCACCATACCGACCGATAAGGCCAAGGTGAGTTGTCACCGCCATACCGACCGATAAGGGCAATGTGAGTTGTCACCGCCATACCGACCGACATGGGGAAGGTGAGTTGTCACCGCCATACCGACCGATAAGGGCAAGGTGAGTTGTCATCCTCATACCGACCGATAAAGACAAGGTGAGTTGTCACCGCCATACCGACCGATAAGGGCAAGGTGAGTTCTCACCGCCATATAGACCGATAAGGGCAAGGTGAGTTGTCACCACCATACCGATCGATAAGGCCAAGGTAAGTTGTCACTGCCATACCGACCTATAAGGCCAAGGTGAGTTGCCACCGCCATACCGACCGATAAGGCCAAGGTGAGTTGCCGCCATTCCGACCGATAAGGCCAAAGTGAGTTGTCACCGCCATACCGACCGATAAGGGCAAGGTGAGTTGTCACCGCCATACCGACCGATAAGGCCAAGGTGGGTTGTCACCGCCATACCAACCGATAAGGCCAAGGTGAGTTGTCTCAGCCATACCGACCGATAAGGGCAAGGTGAGTTCTCACCGTTATACCGACCGATAAGGCCAAGGTGAGTTGTTATCGCCACACCGACCGATAAGGACAAGGTGAGTTGTCACCGCCATACCGACCGATAAGGGCAATGTGAGTTGTCACCGCCATACCGACCGATAAGGCCAAGGTGAGTTGTCACCGCCATACTGACCGATAAAGGCAAGGTGAGTTGTCACCGCCAAACCGACCGATAAGGCCAAGGTGAGTTGTCACCGCCATACCGACCGATAAGGCCAAGGTGAGTTGTCACAGCCATACCGACCGATAAGGGCAAGGTGAGTTGTCACCGCCATACCGATCGATAAGGCCAAGGTAAGTTGTCACTGCCATACCGACCTATAAGGCCAAGGTAAGTTGCCACCGCCATACCGACCGATAAGGCCAAGGTGAGTTGCCGCCATTCCGACCGATAAGGCCAAAGTGAGTTGTCACCGCCATACCGACCGATAAGGGCAAGGTGAGTTGTCACCGCCATACCGACCGATAAGGCCAAGGTGGGTTGTCACCGCCATACCAACCGATAAGGCCAAGGTGAGTTGTCACCGCCATACCGACCGATAAGGGCAAGGTGAGTTGTCATCCTCATACCGACCGATAAAGACAAGGTGAGTTGTCACCGCCATACCGACCGATAAGGGCAAGGTGAGTTCTCACCGCCATATAGACCGATAAGGGCAAGGTGAGTTGTCACCACCATACCGATCGATAAGGCCAAGGTAAGTTGTCACTGCCATACCGACCTATAAGGCCAAGGTGAGTTGCCACCGCCATACCGACCGATAAGGCCAAGGTGAGTTGCCGCCATTCCGACCGATAAGGCCAAAGCGAGTTGTCACCGCCATACCGACCGATAAGGGCAAGGTGAGTTGTCACCGCCATACCGACCGATAAGGCCAAGGTGGGTTGTCACCGCCATACCGACCGATAAGGCCAAGGTGAGTTGTCACCGCCATACCGACCGATAAGGCCAAGGTGAGTTGTCACCGCCATACCGACCGATAAGGGCAAGGTGAGTTGTCACCGCCATACCGACCGATAAGGGCAAGGTGAGTTGTCACCGCCATACCGACCGATAAGGCCAAGGTGAGTTGTCACCGCCATACCGACCGATAAAGGCAAGGTGAGTTGTCACCGCCAAACCGACCGATAAGGCCAAGGTGAGTTGTTATCGCCATACCGACCGATAAGGCCAAGGTGAGTTGTCTCAGCCATACCGACCGATAAGGGCAAGGTGAGTTGTCACCGTTATACCGACCGATAAGGCCAAGGTGAGTTGTCACCGCCATACCGACCGATAAGGCCAAGGTGAGTTGTCACCGCCATACCGACCGATAAGGGCAAGATGAGTTCTCACCGTTATACCGACCGATAAGGCCAAGGTGAGTTGTTATCGCCACACCGACCGATAAGGACAAGGTGAGTTGTCGCCGCCATACCGATCTATAAGGCTAAGGTGAGTTGTCACCGCCATACCGACCGATAAGGCCAAGGTGAGTTGTCGCCGCCATACCGACCGATAAGGCCAAGGTGAGTTGTTACCGCCATACCGACCGATAAGGGCAAGGTGAGTTGTCACCGCCATACCGACCGATAAGGCCAAGGTGGGTTGTCACCGCCATACCGACCGATAAGTCCAAGGTGAGTTGTCACCGCCATACCGACCGATAAGGCCAAGGTGAGTTGATATCGCCACACCGACCGATAAGGGCAAGGTGAGTTGTCACCGCCATACCGACCGATATGGGCAAGGTGAGTTGTCACCGTTATACCGACCGATAAGGCCAAGGTGGGTTGTTGTCGCCACACCGACCGATAAGGCCAAGGTGAGTTGTTATCGGCACACCGACCGATAAGACCAAGGTGAGTTTTCACCGCCATATCGACCGATAAGGGCAAGGTGAGTTGTCATCGCCATACCGACCGATAAGGCCAAGGTGAGTTGCCACCGCCATACCGACCGATAAGGGCAAGGTGAGTTGTCACCGCCATACCGACCGATAAGTCCAAGGTGAGTTGTCACCGTTATACCGACCGATAAGGCCAAGGTGAGTTGTTATCGGCACACCCGGAGCGACGTGAGCTCTGTGACCAGACCAAGCGCAATGTCAGCTGCCACCACCACGCTCAGGGCGGGTCGGACACTGGGCTGGTTGGCACAATGGAATACACTGCAAACATGGCCTGATCCACTGGACCATGAGTAAGAAGGTCGGGTCGCCACGTCGCCTCAACTATTCATTAACAATTACTAACTGTTAATTAAGGTCGCCACGTCAACCTAGCCTAACGTAAATGGGCGATGTTTAGCCTGTACGGTTGACACGCCTGCAGCGAAAATAGCTAGCCAACCAAGCTGACCAGACTGTCCCAAACTGTGACCGCATGTTCAGGTGTCATTCACATACGGGAATGTTCCGGCCTCGAGCGACGGGGACTTCGGTCAGCCCAGCATTGACGCCGAGCAGGCCGCCGGACAATACGGCGAGGAGAAACTCGGCTTCACCATGCTTGAGGTAGGATCCCCTTCTGCCTCAGGACCGAGGTTAGATCACCAGTCCGTGACAGGGACGACTCTGGCGCTCCAATCCTTATGAGGAGCCACCAGATCCACGTCCGCCCTGAGTCATCGATCTGGCCAAGTGGGAAACCTGGGATCATGGATCGGCTCAACGATTTGTAAATTTCCGCTTTTCATAGCCTAATTATTGATTCGAATTAAATAAGTCTTGAGTATAAAGCTCATGACGGTAATTTTGTCTCACCGCTGACTGTAGTATGTGAGGTAAACCTCGAATGTACCTAGTGATTAATCATTTTCCTACAGATCTTACCATTTTCCCATATATCGAAGTGTGCAATTTTAGGGTATTTTCTTTCTAAAAAATTGTTGCCGACTGTAAAATGTATGCGCATCAACATATCCAGGACACACTGACACGTGAGTCAGGCATCCACGAGGCGCTTGTGAATTAATCCACCGAGGCGCTTCCTGTTGTGTCGTTGCCACTGTGCAGCAGCGCAGCAAAGCCCTGCACTGCCGGTGGTGGACAGTGCCACTGGCGCTGACCGTGCCGTGTCTGACCACTGGCGGCCGCGCGCCAGGTGGGCGTGGAGCAGCTGGAGCTGCGCACCGTGCTCAAGAAGGGCGGCGGCGTGGCGGCGCCGGTGGCCGCGGCTGGGCGGCCCGACGACGAGCCGAGCCGCTCGCCGCAGCCGGCGTCGGCCAACTCGCGCACGGACGAGTCGACCGGCAGCGAGGGCAAGGACCGCACCACGGCGCTGCAGCTGGACGTGCGCGGCGTCTGGCTCAACTGCGCCGCGCCGCCAAAGGCGGCCGTCATGCGCAAAACGGACTACACCAGGTGACCGGCGGCGGGGCGGGGCGGCCAGCCAGGCTGCCACACGCTGTATAGACGTGCTGCCACACGCTGTATGGTCGTGCTGCCACACGCTGCATAGACGTACTGCCACACGCTGTATGGACGTGCTACCACACACTGTATAGAAGTGCTGCCACACGCTGTATAGACGTGCTGCCACACGCTGTATGGACGTGCTGCCACACGCTGTATAGACGTGCTGCCACACGCTGTATGGACGTGCCGCCACACGCTGTATGGACGTGCTGCCACATACTGTATAGAAGTGCTGCCACACGCTGTATGGACGTGCTGCCACACGCTGTATGGACGTGCTGCCACATGCTGTATAGAAGTGCTGCCACACGCTGTATGGACGTGCTGCCACACGCTGTATGGACGTGCTGCCACACGCTGTATAGACGTGCTGCCACACGCTGTATGGTCGTGCTGCCACACGCTGCATAGACGTACTGCCACACGCTGTATGGACGTGCTGCCACACGCTGTATAGACGTGCTGCCACACGCTGTATGGACGTGCCGCCACACGCTGTATGGACGTGCCGCCACACGCTGTATGGACGTGCTGCCACACGCTGTATGGACGTGCTGCCACACGCTGTATGGACGTGCCGCCACACGCTGTATGGACGCGCGTGCCGGCTGTCGGTGGCGGGTGTTCGCGAGATTCCGTGACATAATTGCGAAACGCCGCTATTGAAGCGCCGGCTCGAACGCCAGCTGTGTGGGAGATGTTCCTGTTCAGTCTGCTACAGTTGTGCAAATCGCGGGACTCCGATCAGCAGCCGCGAGAAGAGAAAAGAGCATGCAGAAATATCGATCCATGGTAACAGTAGCGGTCCTACTTTACACAGGGGACGAGTGGTCTAGGGGTAAGATGCTCGTCTCACAATCGAAAGATTGTGGGTTCGAGTCTCACCTGTCGCTACACTTCGCCCGCGACCAATCGGCGTGAGAGATTGGCGACGCTATATGACTCAACAGTTGACGTGTCGTAAAACCAATAACCAACCAATCCTACTTTACACGGGCAGGAAATGGCAACGTTCCGTGTTAGAGAATGAGATGGGTCCATCCATTTGCAGGCTGTGTTAGGCGATGCTGGATTGAGAGGGTGTCTTGTGTTAGCACGGGATGGCCGAATATAGTTCGTTCGAGCATATGACCGACCAGTCCCGACAATCGGCCAACATATCTGCCTGTGTGTAACTCTCTTCTGGCGTTCATAAATCAAAGTTCAATGCATCGAATAATGGGCTGTTCGTCTTGCGGCCTCTCACAGTGCTGCTCTTCTCCAGTGTGACAGTCTTCCTAATACTATATCTTCCAGGTTTGCGGTGGCCCCAGTGGTCACCTCTTGACATCGTTGTGGTGGCTTTAGTAACCGGCTGTGCTGTTGCCAGGTCGGACTGGAACATGCTGAGCACGTCATCCCCGTGCATCAACGCCTGGCTGAACCCCGCCAACCGGCTGGCGGCCGCCTCCCTGCACATGACGTCATCGTACAGCCGGCGTCAGCTGGCCGTCATGGCGTGCCTGATGACGGCTGCCCTCGACCACCCCAACATGCACGCCTCGCCGAAGGTGAGAGCGGACGGTGTCAGCTACCCAGAGCGTCCGATGCAAGAGGCCGCTTCGCCCACGCTCCGGAGCACGGCTGCCCCAGGCGGTTCGGACGCGTACGGCAGGTCCAACTCAGAAGGTAGGAGCGGCCGTCAGCCCACCAGCCAGAGCACAGACAGAGTCGGACTACTGCCGACGATAGACGGCAAGACTACCGAGACCACGTCGACACGTCACGCTTTCACGTGTCCTGACTTTTCTCCCGCTCCGCGCTCACCTCGCGCCGGCCGATGCAGCCTGGGCCGGTGGTGTGTGGTCGGCGCGACCGGCTGTCCGGCTGGTCAGTGGAATGCAGGGTTTACTGCGAAGCGGCGGTGTAGCGCGGGAAGGGAGAGGCAATGCCAATGCTGACGTCACCAGCAGTTCGGTTATTTTCTCCGCCGGATGACTGGAACAGCGATCGGGACTACACTAGACGTGTGGTGGTTGGCTGGAACTCTCAGGCGTCGGATGATTCGCCGAAACTGTGAGAGGCGCAGGTCGATTCGTTCGGACCAGGTGAGGCGCAGAATGTTTCATTGGAACCATGAGAGGGGGGGGGTGCTGGATGGATTTGCAATAAGCATGAGGTGGTTGGCTGGTACTGAGGAGTGTTTAATGGTTGGTTGCGATTGTCAGAGGCGTGAGATGGTTGGCCGGGGCTGTGAGAGGTGTACGATGGTTAGCCGGGACTATGAGATGTGTACGATGGTTGGCTAGGACTATGAGATGTGTACGATGGTTGGCCTATGAGATGTGTACGATGGTTGGCCGGGACTATGAGATGTGTACGATGGTTGGCCGGGACTATGAGATGTGTGCGATGGTTGGCCGGGACTATGAGATGTGTGCGATGGTTGGCCGGGACTATGAGATGTGTACGATGGTTGGCCGGGACTATGAGATGTGTACGATGGTTGGCCGGGACTATGAGATGTGTGCGATGGTTTGCCGGGACTATGAGATGTGTGCGATGGTTGGCCGGGACTATGAGATGTGTACGATGGTTGGCCGGGGCTGTGAGATGTGTACGATGGTTGGCCGGGGCTATGAGATGTGTACGATGGTTGGCCGGGACTGTGAGATGTGTACGATGGTTGGCCGGGGCTATGAGATGTGTACGATGGTTGGCCGGGACTATGAGATGTGTGCGATGGTTGGCCGGGACTGTGAGATGTGTGCGATGGTTGGCCGGGACTATGAGATGTGTACGATGGTTGGCCGGGACTATGAGATGTGTACGATGGTTGGCCGGGACTGTGAGAGGCGTGTGCTGGTGGATAGCAAGGCGGTTAGATTCATGACTGCTGATGCGGTGTGATTACAGAGCAAGTACTCGTGCCTGACCTCGGTGGCACAGACGCTGCAGGAGGACCCCAGCTGTCAGCTGTGCTGTGTGCTGGCCCGCTACATCGAACAGACGCCGCTGGCGGAGCTGGAAGCTCAGCTGCGGGCACGCTTCCTGCCGGACACCACCACACTGAAGCAGGTACTGAAGCCCAGCACTGACACACTGCCGCAGGTGCTGAACTCGGAGCATGCTGAAACAGGTACCAATACACTGGAGGAGGTGTGGATGTTGTACTGCGGTTGTGTGGATGTTGAGTGGGTGTTGTGTGGATGGTGTACGAGTGTTGAGTGAGTGTATTGTGAGGGTTGAGTGGGTGTTGTGCGGGTGTTGTGTGGGTGTTGTGTGGGTGTTGTATGGGTGTTGTACGGGTGTTGTGTGGGTGTTGTGCGGGTGTCGTGTGGGCGTTGTGTGCGTGTGTTGGTGTTGTGTGGGCGTTGTGTGGGACTGTGTATTGTGACCGCCATGCCTGCCGCAGACAGTGGCGGATGTTGTACGAGTATCGTGCGGGACCATAGCTGACATGCCTGCCACAGGGAGTGCTGGTGCTCAGTCGCCAGTGGAAGAACGTGCTGTGGATGCCGTTTCTGCTGGGACACAAGTTCAAGGACTCGCCGGCAGTGCCGACCTTCATGCATCAGCCGGCCTCGTCCCGGGTCAGTGGATCACTGAACCGGGCAGATATTGCCTGCTGTACCGCCAGATATTGCCTGCCGTACCGCCAGATATTGCCAGATATTGCCTGCTGTACTGCCAGATGCTGCCAGATATTGCCAGATATTGCCTGCTGTACCGCCAGATGCTGCCAGATATTGCCAGATATTGCCTGCTGTACCGCCAGATGCTGCCAGATATTGCCAGATATTGCCTGCTGTACCGCCAGATGCTGCCAGATATTGCCAGCTATTGCCTGCTGTACCGCCAGATGCTGCCAGATATTGCCAGATATTGCCTGCTGTACCGCCAGATATTGCCAGATATTGCCTGCTGTACCGCCAGATGCTGCCAGATATTGCCTGCTGTACCGCCAGATATTGCCAGATATTGCCTGCTGTACCGCCAGATATTGCCAGATATTGCCTGCCGTACCGCCAGATATTGCCAGATATTGCCTGCTGTACTGCCAGATGCTGCCAGATATTGCCAGATATTGCCTGCTGTACCGCCAGATGCTGCCAGATATTGCCTGCTGTACCGCCAGATATTGCCAGATTCTGCCTGCTGCATACTCCCGCCATTCGATCTGATGTTCGTTTTTGTTCGCTTTAGTCTTCTTTTGCTTGACTTTTATGCATATTATTCACTTTGCACTGCATCCATCGGTAACAGTTATAGCATCACATATGTAATTTGAAATATGGTTGGCTTCCCAGAGCGTCCGATGTAAGAGGGCGCCCCGGTAGCGCAGTTGGTTAGAGCGCTGGCTTGCACTGGTCTGCCCTGTCCTGGCAACACAGGGCTCGAGTCCCTTCGCGCGCTCGCATTTAGCCCCCGACTGGGAGGGTTAGTTGGCAGCTGGCCCGATAAGGCCGGGGACGAGCTACCTGGGCGGCCGTGGTAGTGCATTGACGGCACGTTAAACTTTCGGTCAAAATTCTGCCGTTGAACTGGAATTCATGGATCGGGTGGTGGCACCAGGGTTCACGCAACAAGCTCTGCTTTGCCATGGGACCCTGGTTCATAAAGCCACCCCAGCAAGAACTCTGATTAAATTTATTTTAAAAAAACACATCAGATGCACGTCAGTCGAATTGTCAGCCAGCTGTACGTTAGCTGCTGTTTTTGTTTTCACCATCAGCTTTACTTACCTGCCCAAGCACACTGTGTAGAGATTATCGCATCCACCAGGTAACGTAGTATATCACTTCAGTGTGTGTCTGTGGACTGGTGAATCATGGTTAGGTTTGTAGTTTGGAATCCTGTATATGGAGAGCATAATTTTCGAGTCCTTCAAGTCTGAGAGGTGCTATTTTGGCCTTCTTAAACTCCTTGTTGTGTTCCTGGATTTCAGAGTAGGTACCTAACATTGGTATATAAATTAAGAATGATGGATTGGGAATGTCATGTAAATCCAAGTAAGTGAGATTGAGCTGTATCCTTCTTCAATAGTCGAATAGTGGACTCTTATTATAATAAAAGCCTGGATCTAAGAACTCACACGTCTGGGGTTCTTTATATTAAACGTTTATGCTACTGCACAATTTCGTTGTGAAACAGCATCATGCATCCTTTGAGTCGAAAAAGCGATAGGTTTTCGTAGAGGATAATGTCCTGAATAATCAAAATGCAGGACAAGACCGTTTTTTCTAACTCTTTTGGTAATGACAGCTGCCGTGATCTATGACCCCATGCCGTCGTGCTCTACCCATTGTCATATGTGGCTGCCCTGTCGGCCATGTTGTGAGCCATGCTCTCGGTGGCGGTAGGGCGCGTCGGTCGACACCAACGTGCCGTCCCACGACGACACCGACGAGCGCGTCTGCCTGCTCGACATCCCGCCGCCGTCCGGCAAGAGTGAGTACACCCGGGCGACGTCGGGCCCAGTCGGGTGTAGACTGTAGAGGCCGTGCTGGCTACAGCGGTCGCCAATTGGGGCGGGAGGAAGTCTTGCAGTTCAATATCGCCAGTCTTGTAATACCCCTCAGCCACCACCGCCAACGTCTCCTCACTAGTATTTTCAACAATCTGAACTGTTTCAGCTTCTCCGTTCGTGCCACGTCAGAGCCCACTTATCCACTTATCGGTCTGACAGAGCCCACTTATCGGCATCCCCCGGTGCAGTTCAGCCCATGTGTCGTATGTGCTGTTTCAGCCCTGTCTCATGCGTCGCATCACCGTCGCTGTGACGCTGCCCCCGAGCCACCGTGGCCTTGTCGACTCCATGCGCTCGACTCCTCCAGCCACGCCCGCCGTGTGGGTTCGGCCCTATCTATGTTGCCCTGACCGCCCCTGCCCGTGTGTGTCGCAGCGCCACCCAGTGATCGGCCCTGTGCTCGGTCCCTGAGCCACGTCCGTGCCATTCCGACCATCCCTATTGCGTGTGTCGCAGTATCGCTCAGTGACCAGTCCTGCTCCCGGCCCCTTGGCCACGTCCGTGCCGTCCTGACCACCCCTGCCGTGTGTGTGTCGCAGCGCCGCTCAGTGACCGGCTCTGAGCCCATGTGTGCCGTCCTGACCACCCCTGCCGTGTGTGTGTCGCAGCGCCGCTCAGTGACCGGCCTTGAGCCCATGTGTGCCGTCCTGACCACCCCTGCCGTGTGTGTGTCGCAGCGCCGCTCAGTGACCGGCCTTGAGCCCCATGTGTGCCGTCCTGACCACCCCTGCCGTGTGTGCGTCGCAGCGCCGCTCAGTGACCGGCTCTGAGCTCCATGTGTGCCGTCCTGACCACCCCTGCCGTGTGTGTGTCGCAGCGCCGCGGTCGTCGTCGACGTCGGAGCCACCGAGCGCCGGCTCCCTGACGGCCGGGCCGCAGAAGCTCCCGCCGTCGGCACGACACTCGGTCATGCTGCCGCTGTTGGTGACCCACCTCGAGTCGCCCGTGGCGGCGCTCGGCCGGCTCAACCGCGGCTTCTCTCGCCAGCCCGTCCGCGAGAGCAACCAGAGCCTGTGTAGTCAGCACTCGCAGGCCAGCCTGGGCCTGCTGCAGACCAGCCAGCACGGCTCCCTGCAGCAGAAGGTACGGGTCAGTCTGGGCCCGCTTCAGAACAGCCAGCACTATTCATTTTTCATTCTTGGTTGGTTATTATGCAGGTGAGAGAGCATCTTTCGTAGCTGAGACCCTTCACGCCTGAAATTTGGAGAGATATATGCCTCTAAGTTGTTTGGGCTTTTGGTTGGTTTGGTGGTGCGTGCCTGTACGTGTATGTGTATTTGTACCCGTGCACCTGCATGTAGACTTCTGTCTGACGGGGAACACTGTTGCAGCCGGCCGACGACAGCTGCGAGGACCTATACAGCTGGATGGCGCGGCAACAGAACAACACTGTCACCCGACTGCCACTCGCCCAGATCAGGGTACGTGGCCGCTGTCAGTTTAACGAATGTGGTAGTTATCGCATTGAGGTGCGCGGCAACTAGCGGATCCATGTACGTGGTAACTATCAAATGAAGGCACTTGCTCGCTTTCTCAGGTAAGGATGCTTGGCAGCTATCAACCTGCAGTACGTGGCTGCTTCTCAGGTCCATACCTGTTGCTGTTATCTCAGATAAAGGTACATGGGCGCAATATGACCATAGTTGTCGACGCGCCCTAAAGCCTAAATAACTAACTAACTCAGATAAAGGTACATCGCCACTACTATTATTTCATCTTTATGACTTGATTTTATTCGGAGGAATTGAGCAAAGTTATGAATTTCGGCATACTTTAGACCACAAGATCTAGGTGAAGCAACTGACAGATTGGTATAGGAAGAGATGAGTTGGGGAGTGTATTGCAGGATGCTATTGTTGGAAGAGCTGCATAACGTTGTTGAGAGACAAAACTAGAAGTGTAACACAATCAGGAAGGGTTTCATTGCTTGTTTCTTGGACAATGTCTTGTTTCAAATGACAAGTGAACCTACAGTGGGAATTTGATTCCAAGTTTTGCTGAAGGGAATTGTGATCAATTCAGGTCCGGAACTGATCTTCCTCAGGGAACTTAGTTCAGAGCCTTCCTGAGGAATATTTTCTTGTGAGGAATTCAAGATCTTCCTGAATAAAGTTCAGTGGGAAGAGTTATTGTCATGTTGAAGTGCATCACAGGAAGTGTAAACATGGTACCAATTTTTTCTAGTTTTAGCGTGTTGTTTAAATATTTCTACTTGTAAAGACTTATTATCGTGACGCAAACCAGCTTTTCCCAGATAAAACCCCGACCCTGGTTCCTACTCAGGATAACTCGAGTGTATGTGAAAGCACCGATGGTTATACTATGGCATGGGACAGGTATGGCAGTTATCTATGGCATACTATGGCATAGAAGATCTTCCAATAACTACAGAGGCTGCAGACGACCGTTTGCATAAAATAGAGCCTAATAAAGCCGCATTACCTGATGACATGAATGATAGAATGTTAGTTGAGTGTGCTCAAGTGTTCGCAATTTCTCCAGCTGTCATTTTCAGCTGGCCCTAAAGCTCCCAGACAGCAGCCAGCCATGACCATCGGCGCATCGAGAAGCCGGTGGCTGCTGACGTGACCTGGGTAAAACCTGGCGGCGGCCGGCCTGATCTCGTGGCCCTGTGTCAGTGTGGGCGGGACCCGGCCGCTGCCGATCTGACCTTGCCCTGTGTTCGTATCGACCGGACCTGGCAGCGGCCGACCTCACCTAACCCTGTGTCTCTTTCAACATGACTTAACAGCGGCCGACCTGACCTGACATGACAATGTGTCCGTGTCTATAAACCTGGCAGTTGTCGACCTGACTTGAGTTGACACTGTGTCCGTGTTGACAGGACCTGGCAGCGGCCGACCTGACCTGACATGACCTTGTGTTCGTGTCGACAAGACCTGGCGGCGGCCACCGTCGAGTCTGAGCACCAGCCTCTGCTGAGCGACACGTCGGACGACACGGACCTGACCTGACCTGACCTGACACAACCTGACATGACCTTGTGGTCGTGTCGACAGGACCTGGCGGCGGCCACCGTCGAGTCTGAGCACCAACCTCTTCTCAGCGACACGTCTGACGACGACTCGGACGAGGAGTCGCAGCCGCCGCCCGTCTCCGGCCTGCAGGTGCTCGAGGCTCACCAGATCTTCGAGCCGCTGCTCTCGTCGGCCGGTACGGCGGCCTGCTGGCCCACGTCTGACTGCGCTCGGCGCGATCCGGCGCGCATACTGGGCATGCGGTGTGTGAGGATGCGCCGCACTCACCGGGCGACACTTGCGATAATGTGCAGCTGCTGTTTGGTCATGTGTTGCGGCGGGTTTGGTTATGTGTTGTGGCGGGTTTGGTTATGTGTTGTGGCGGGTTTGGTCATGTGTTGTGGCGGGTTTCTTGGTGTTGGGATATGGGCGCGAATGATCAAAACTGGTCGAAGCGCCCTGAAGCCCAAATAACTAACTAACTAATTGGTGTTGGGATATTTGGAAATGTGATGGGCTTAGTTTCGACTGTTCAGTCAAGTTAATAATTATGCGTCCTGTTTAGAGAAGGGTTTTTCTCCTTTGTTCAACCGATTTTGTTTTGGTGATTCCCATGATGTGGAGACACCAAGTTGAACTACAACAATATTGGTTCTAGTCACATGGTCCCTTCCACTACAATCACGAGCACCAAATCTCATAGGCTACATGCGCTTATCGCAGCTATTGTTGGGGAAAGTCAGTGGACGCCCGCTGGAGAAAATACGTTACTTTCAGTGCTGACGTCCTTGGTGCTGTATCGCAGTCTTGGTGCCGTGTCGCAAGTGTTTAGCTGCTCCGGTGTCGACGGTGCGTCCAATGGGGCTGTGTGTTGCGTTACAGGTGTGCTCAGTGAGGTTCTCGGCGGAGACACGATCCTGCACCAGCTGGGTCCAATGGGGCTGTGTGTTGCGTTACAGGTGTGCTCAGTGAGGTTCTCGGCGGAGACACGATCCTGCACCAGCTGGGTCCAATGGGGCTGTGTGTTGCGTTACAGGTGTGCTCAGTGAGGTTCTTGGCGGAGACACGATCCTGCACCAGCTGGGCAGCTCTGTCAACCTAGTGGCCGGCCTGCAGTCGTTCCGAATCACCATATCGGAGAGCACGAGTGGCGTCCAGCAGAGGCGAGGTGTGTCTTACCCCGACCTGCCGCGTGTCTGCCATTCCTAAGTGAACACGGAACTTCCCAGGTTGAAATTATGGAATATTTCACATGTTTCATACATGCTTTAAGAAGTAGATGTGCTGTATGATCACTGCAGTCGATGCGCCCTGAAAACCCACAGTAAGTAACTGTATTCGTGTATACAAGTAAAAATGTATATCGGCTGACAGTGACATTGGTCTTCAGATGCTCTCAGGTCATTGTTTTCAGCATAGTCGGTCATCTTCAAGATCTTTCTTCACATTTACGACTGCCTATTGCCTAATAGAGTTTCACACGCGACTTCACAGAGACGAGTCAGCTATCTCTGAGGAGAAGTACGCAGGCGTCACTGCTGAAGGTGTATATCTGGACAGACCGTACCCTCGTGCCACCCGCGTGTCACTCGGACGAATACATGGTCTTGCAGTGTGCCGTACAGTGACCAGTGAACAATGTACCTGAGTGGTTGGCCACGCTATATATATTGTTATTGCAGAAGATGTGCGCCACCAAGTAGGGCAACAGGTCAAGCCCGGTCTCTGGGGAGTAGACGGTCGTGCTGAACTTCCCGAGGCTGCGTGCCTGCGGCGAAAACAGCTTCAAATGTAGCACCAGGACGCGAGGGGCTTCTGGACTGAGAAGCGCTTGGTACTCGGCTGTAGCACGCGTGTGCACGCTAGTGTGTTACATCACACGTAGTACGCGAGTGTGTTATACAAATAAAGTTTTTTTTTCTGCAGGTGAGGCTAACCCATGCTCACAGACGAGACCAACTTCTATCCACAGCCAAGGCTGGGCGGTGGACTGACGACACTCGCCCCCTACAGAGGAGCCGGCGACCACGCGGCTGAGGCCGACCTTCCTCTGCAGCCCCGACTGACACCTCGCTCCCTACAGAGGAGCCGGCGACCACACGGCTGAGGCCGACCTTCCTCTGCAGCCCCGGCTAACACCTCGCCCCCTACAGAGGAGCCGGCGACCACACGGCTGAGGCCGACCTTCCTCTGCAGCCCGGCTGACACCTCGCCCCCCTACAGAGGAGCCGGCGACCACACGGCTGAGGCCGACCTTCCTCTGCGGCCCCGACTGACACCTCGCCCCCTACAGAGGAGCCGGCGACCACGCGGCTGAGGCCGACCTTCCTCTGCAGCCCCGGCTAACACCTCGCCCCCTACAGAGGAGCCGGCGACCACACGGCTGAGGCCGACCTTCCTCTGCAGCCCCGGCTGACACCTCGCCCCCTACAGAGGAGCCGGCGACCACGCGGCTGAGGCCGACCTTCCTCTGCAGCCCCGGCTAACACCTCGCCCCCTACAGAGGAGCCGGCGACCACACGGCTGAGGCCGACCTTCCTCTGCAGCCCCGGCTAACACCTCGCCCCCTACAGAGGAGCCGGCGACCACGCGGCTGAGGCCGACCTTCCTCTGCAGCCCCGGCTAACACCTCGCCCCCTACAGAGGAGCCGGCGACCACACGGCTGAGGCCGACCTTCCTCTGCAGCCCCGGCTAACACCTCTGGCTAACACCTGGCCACAGGTGAGGACGAGCCGTGCCACTGTGTCGTCTGACCCCCCCCCCCGCCTGCAGTGCGGCGGCACGTGCAGCTGTCGGACGAGCCGGCGTTCTCGGTGGCCGGCGGCCGGGTGGAACTGGACCTGCGCCACGTCGCCGACACGGCCGTCGGCGAGTGGATCCAGCGGCAGCCGCATGCGTTCGTCACGCGCCGCCAGCTCAAGCGGCACACGCAGGCCGTCGTCAACTTCACCGTCTGCGCCGACTCGCTGGCGCTCAAGGTGGGTGGTCGGCCGCGGTCCCGCCGAGCTGGCGGTCACACGTTCGCCTAAGGTGGGTCGGCTGACACTCGCTCTCGCTCAAGCTGATGCAGCTCAGCTGAGCTGGCGATTTTCATTCCAGAAAATCTGGATGACCCCTGGCCGAGCTGATCGACTGCCACCTACCGAGGAGCTGGTTGCATCTCACTTTGAGTGATCTCATTGCAGGGATGAGTTGATGACCTTTTTAAGGTGGACTGGTACCCCTTTACCTAGAAACTTTGGCCTCTCTTCAGCTGGGACGGTAATCTGAGGGGCTGGTGATATGTGGGTTTGTGATCCGGTAATCTGTGGGTGAAATACTCTTTGCAGGTGGTCTGAATATGCTCTCATTTCGATGGGCCGGGAACATCTTACTCTCGGTGTGGGGTGAGCTGATAACGTCTCCATCAACTCATGCACGGAACCATCCACACTCGCCAGCAACTGAGGATAGTGAACTAGGTGATATGTGAAACCAGCCTCACCTGTCGCGCTCCGTGTCAGGTGAACATGCCGCTGCTTCGCCTCATGAACCAGCTGGGAAGTATCTACTGGAACGCGCGTGAGATGCATCACGGGCTCAAGTGCGAGCGCCTGCGCAAGGCCGGCAGTAGACATCGGCGCCGGAAAGACGGCTCTTCGTCCGGTGAGTGTGCTCGCAGCCTGGATGTTAGTTCCCTGGGACATGGTATGAATCTCGAGACATAACTCTTAATGTTATGGAGAACATAATGTTATGGAGAAACAACTGCTGAGCACAAAAGTGCATATTTGGTGGAAAAAAGAGTTTCGTGAACAGTTTGCCTGCGGTATATATGACCGGACGTGTCTTATGCTGCACAACCCTGTATGAACCCTACTTTGCGTCACTTGTCCTTTATACCCGGATGCTGCAGTTCTCCTCCATCTTTATTTTGACCTGCTTTCTGTCTCTCTAGGCTCTGAGGTGCCGTACCTCAAGTCACCCGAGTTGCACGAGGATCCGCTGGCGGCGCCACTGTCTGCCGGCGGGCACAGCGGCTCGGACGCGTCACTGTTCCGGTTTCCGCCGTCGGCGCTGCCGCTCAGGCGGGGTCAAGAGCCGGGAGGAGAGCGCACCGCGTCCCGCGCCGAGCCAGGTCAGTGGCGGCAAGCCCGTGTTAAGTCAGGTCAGTGGTGTTGGGCGAGGTGTGGCGGTGTGGGAGCCTGGCGGAGCGGACTGGTTGCCGAGCCGTGCCGAGCCGAGCCAGTGGCCAGCTGTGCCGCGCTGTCGGCGCTGTTGAGTGTGGCGAACCTACCACCTGACCAGTGTGCCGGCCACCTGATGTTGAGTGTAGCGAACCTACCACCTGACCCGTATGCCGGCCACCTGATGTTGAGTGTAGCGAACCTACCACCTGACCTGTGTGCCGGCCACCTGATGTTGAGTGGGGCGAACCTACCACCTGACCCGTATGCCGGCCACCTGATGTTGAGTGTAGCGAACCTACCACCTGACCTGTGTGCCGGCCACCTGATGTTGAGTGTAGCGAACCCCCACCCGTATCCGGCCCCTGATGTTGAGTGTGGAACCTACCACCTGACCTGTGTGCCGGCCACCTGATGTTGAGTGTAGCGAACCTACCACCCGACCCGTGTGCCGGCCACCCGACCTTCGGGCTGTGTGATGACCACCTGACCCGTGTGCCGGCCACCCGACCTTCGGGCTGTGTGATGACTACCTGACGTGTGCCGGCCACCTGATGTTGAGTGTGGCGAACCTACCACCTGACCCGTGTGCCGGCCACCCGACCTTCGGGCTGTGTGATGACCACCTGACGTGTGCCGGCCACCTGATGTTGAGTGTAGCGACCCTACCACCTGACCCGTGAGCCGGCCACCCGACCTTCGGGCTGTGTGATGACCACCTGACGTGTGCCGGCCACCTGATGTTGAGTGTGGCGAACCTACCACCCGACCCGTGTGCCGGCCACCCGACCTTCAGGCTGTGTGATGACCACCTGACGTGTGCCGGCTGCAGGTCAAAACTCGCTGGGCACTGGGCCGTCTCCGTCGCTGGAGCGGCCCGAGGAGCGACCCGAGACACCGCGCTGCTGGCGCACCGTCTACCACCTGCTCAAGCTGTACGCCATCGTGCCGGAGACCAAGACGGTGCGCAACAGGTCAGTGTGCTCTGCACCGGCGGGCGGCGGGCTGGTGCTTGCCTCAGCAGTATACAAACGCCCCGTACTAGAGTAAGGTAGCCTCTCTTGCGTTGCTTTTCAGCAGCTGGTGTCGCCTTTATCGGTGGCAAGTGGCAAGTTTTCCTACTTGTAAGCGGGTTCCGCAAAATTCTCAACCGTGTATTGTGGTGATCTGTGCCGTTCACCGCTGGCGCCTTTTGGACTATTTCACGCCTTCATCTCCGTAAATGGTTCGGTGTTTATCGTGAGTTGTTTAAGAACTAAGCGTCGCTATTAAATACCAAAACTCGACACCAACGGAGTTTTATCTCCACACCGAGAAGCGATCCGCTACATGTGTGCTTCGAGCACAACACTCCCGTGCGTGCTCCGCCCACAATGTACACTCTCTTCCTGTTGGGCTCTGTATTTGCTGCCATCAGCGCTTGGGTTGCTAATAATCTTCCTGTACCATGCTGGTTGTGCAGAATATCTCCTGCAATTGTGGTTCTACCCGGTGTTTTGCGTTACAGATGACCGAGTACTTTCCAAAGGAATCGACAGACGACAAGATAATCGAGCTATATGGGGTCATGCGTTGTCAGCATATGCACCGACTACTGCAAACTGTGGAATGTATCGGACGTGTACCGAGGAGTACCGTCCAGCGTGTATCAGAATGTGTTGCGAACCAAGGTCCACTGTGTGAAAAGCTGTTGGAGAACCTATCGTCCAGCATGCGATGGTTTGTGTGAAGTGCAGCTCCAGTCACGACAGTATCCGGTGCGGCAGCTGCCGACTGGCCACCATCCACGAGCACTCTACGGACGCGTACCGCGGCACGGGCAAGTACGAGGTGCTGCGGGAGGTGACCGCCGACCCCCAGCAGGTGGGCGCTCAGCACTCTGCCGAAAACGGCGCGCCGCCGTCCCAGCCGCAGCCACAGCCGCAGCCGCAGCCGGCCAACACCAACACCGAGCAGCGTGAGTGACCCCCACCGCCTGACCACTGCGGCTGCTGATACCGCAGCTAGTTTCTGTTTGGGGAGACGGGCAGCTTTGAATGTCCCGCTGATGATTGGTATATAGTGCATTGGAAATATAGGGACGGACGTCTGTCTATCACAGATCTGGAGTGACGTCGTGAGTCGGGATTATTTCCGCCAATTCCGCCAATCCCACTGGTGTTTAACCGATATAAATCTGGAACCATTCCTGTCTGAAGACTGCGCTGCGCTCGTTTTACCTTAGACATGATTACCATGTGTCGTTCCTATCTTCTGATGGCGACTCTGTTCCGGCAGTCGTTGTTTGGGCCGGCGCGATTCCGGTGCTATCTCCTCACCGCCGCTCTGTTCGGCCACAGCTGATCATCTGCACGAACACAGTTGCTAGCGGTCATTGCTGTCGGCTGAGCACACGTCTCGCCGCCGACAGGTCTGTCCGGCCGGGAGCTGACGCCGCTCATCGTGTTCGGCGTGGCCAAGGTGCGCCGCACCCTGGTCGAGGCGTGCCTGTCGGGCCTGCGGCTCGACGCCGAGGTGTGCCAGGTGCACGCGTCGCTGAGCGGGCGCCACTACAGCCGGGCGGGCCGGCGCGGCCACCACACCTCGCTCACCGGCCACCTGGGCGGTGTCCAGGTGGAGCTGCAGGAGCAGCTGCCGCGCACCTCCCAGTGAGTCGGCCGCCCGGGCGGGGTCGGGTGTGGGCGTGGGAGGGGCGATTAGGAAGAGGCTGACCGGGCATTTGAGATCCAGGCCTAAGGCCCGGAGAGAGGAAATCCAGGCATAAGTATAACTTGAAAACGCGTATACAAATGGATGGATGCTGCCGATCACGTGGTGAGTAACATCTTGTTGATTTGTGTGTGCGGTACATCGCAGATACGTTGACCGCTATGCTCAGAAATTTCCTATTTTGAAGCTGGTGTGATGGGGGCGTGGCACAGATTATCACCTAACCGGGTAATAATTTGATCGCGAGCGATTTTCACTGCCTAACAGCCGAACGCCAATAGTGATCACTCGTCAACTCTCTGGTAAAGTTCAATCCACAGTATGCATCTATGTCCTCAAGCATGCAATTGCACCGGTCGATGGCCACTGCCAGACACCCGACTCCAGGCACTAGTCGGTGGCCACTGCCGGCCCCACACCAGGTGTGACCGGTCGTCCGCAGGACGGTGGTGCGCATGGCCGTCGGCAAGTCGCAGTGTCTGTACTCGACGGAGGCGCAGAAGCGCGGTCTGCGGGAGCGCAACTCGTCGCTGGTCACGGTGGGCAACATCACCATCGACATCCCGCAGCACCCGGTGGCGCTGCACGGCATGGTCACCCGCTCCAGCGCCCACCTCTCCAGCACGCTCAAGGTGAGCCGCCCGCCAGCACCACACGCTGGGTCACCGCGGCAGCTCGGCCGCCGCCGTCACGGCCTCCTCCGCACACCCGAGTAATGTCAAGGCTGGTACACATGCTGATGCATGATTTTTATCTCGCTGAGATGTACATTTAGGGGCATACAAATACTCACTGATGGACTGATATGTGTGAGTTCCTGTGCTATGGTTCCAACAGTTGCGGATTGATCAAAATTAGTCCGAGAATATATTTTAAGCGCAGCTACCGGGACGTATAGTTTCTTGATCACATTAAGTACGCTAATATTTACGCGGATGCTCCTAAGCTTCCGGTGTTGCTAATGTAATTATATTAATTGCGGAAGTTGGTATGGGGAAGGGACATTAAATGAATTGTCATCGACTCGTTATAAAACTAAATAGTCACTGCAAAAGTTGTATATCTTGCTAGGCCTTCAGGAGAGCTACTTGCAAGGCATATTAACACCAAAGCAGCCCGTTTGGAGTCGTTGTGGTATTGGTACCGGAGACACGCGCGTCTGAGCCTGCTACTCCGGAGTACCGACGAGAGGAGCTGCCGGCGCCTGGCGAGGCTGGCTGTCGTGTCGGCAGGAGCTGCCGGCGCCTGGCGAGGCTGGCTGTCGTGTCGGCAGGAGCTGCCGGCGCCTGGCGAGGCCGGCTGTCGTGTCGGCTTGACGAGGCCGGCTGTCGTGTCGGCCTGACGAGGCCGGCTGTCGTGCGGCAGGAGCTGCCGGCGCCTGGCGAGGCTGGCTGTCGTGTCGGCAGGAGCTGCCGGCGCCTGGCGAGGCCGGCTGTCGTGTCGGCTTGACGAGGCCGGCTGTCGTGTCGGCCTGACGAGGCCGGCTGTCGTGTCGGCAGGAGCTGCCGACGCCTGGCGAGGCTGGCTGTCGTGTCGGCAGGAGCTGCCGGCGCCTGGCGAGGCCGGCTGTCGTGTCGGCAGGAGCTGCCGGCGCCTGGCGAGGCCGGCTGTCGTGTCGGCTTGACGAGGCTGGCTGTCGTGTCGGCCTGACGAGGCTGGCTGTCGTGTCGGCCTGGCGAGGCTGGCTGTCGTGTCGGCAGGAGCTGCCGGCGCCTGACGAGGCCGGCTGTCGTGTCGGCTTGACGAGGCCGGCTGTCGTGTCGGCCTGACGAGGCCGGCTGTCGTGTCGGCAGGAGCTGCCTGCGCCTGACGAGGCTGGCTGTCGTGTCGGCTTGACGAGGCCGGCTGTCGTGTCGGCCTGACGAGGCCGGCTGTCGTGTCGGCAGGAGCTGCCGGCGCCTGGCGAGGCTGGCTGTCGTGTCGGCAGGAGCTGCCGGCGCCTGGCGAGGCTGGCTGTCGTGTCGGCTTGACGAGGCCGGCTGTCGTGTCGGCCTGTCGAGGCCGGCTGTCGTGTCGGCTTGACGAGGCCGGCTGTCGTGTCGGCAGGAGCTGCCGGCGCCTGACGAGGCTGGCTGTCGTGTCGGCTTGACGAGGCCGGCTGTCGTGCGGCCTGACGAGGCCGGCTGTCGTGTCGGCAGGAGCTGCCTGCGCCTGGCGAGGCCGGCTGTCGTGTCGGCCTGACGAGGCCGGCTGTCGTGTCGGCCTGACGAGGCTGGCTGTCGTGTCGGCTTGACGAGGCCGGCTGTCGTGTCGGCCTGACGAGGCTGGCTGTCGTGTCGGCCTGACGAGGCCGGCTGTCGTGTCGGCCTGACGAGGCTGGCTGTCGTGTCGGCCTGACGAGGCTGGCTGTCGTGTCGGCCTGACGAGGCCGGCTGTCGTGTCAGCCTGACGAGGCTGGCTGTCGTGTCAGCCTGACGAGGCTGGCTGTCGTGTCGGCCTGACGAGGCTGGCTGTCGTGTCGGCCTGACGAGGCCGGCTGTCGTGTCGGCCTGACGAGGCTGGCTGTCGTGTCGGCCTGACGAGGCTGGCTGTCGTGTCGGCTTGACGAGGCTGGCTGTCGTGTCGGCCTGACGAGGCTGGCTATCGTGTCGGCCTGACGAGGCTGGCTGTCGTGTCGGCCTGACGAGGCTGGCTGTCGTGTCGGCCTGTCCAGGCTGGCTGTCGTGTCGGCAGGAGCCGCCTGCGCCTGACGAGGCCGGCTGTCGTGTCGGCAGGAGCTGCCTGCGCCTGACGAGGCTGGCTGTCGTGTCGGCTTGACGAGGCCGGCTGTCGTGTTGGCCTGACGGGGCTGGCTGTCGTGTCGGCCTGACGAGGCTGGCTGTCGTGTCGGCCTGTCGAGGCTGGCTGTCGTGTCGAGGCTGGCTATCGTGTCGGCCTGACGAGGCCGGCTGTCGTGTTGGCCTGACGAGGCTGGCTGTCGTGTCGGCCTGACGAGGCTGGCTATCGTGTCGGCCTGACGAGGCTGGCTGTCGTGTCGGCCTGACGAGGCTGGCTGTCGTGTCGGCCTGACGAGGCTGGCTATCGTGTCGGCCTGACGAGGCTGGCTGTCGTGTCGGCCTGACGAGGCTGGCTGTCGTTTCGGCCTGACGAGGCTGGCTATCGTGTCGGCCTGACGAGGCCGGCTGTCGTATCAGCCTGACGAGGCCGGCTGTCGTGTCGGCCTGACGAGGCTGGCTGTCGTGTCGGCCTGACGAGGCCGGCTGTCGTGTCGGCCTGACGAGGGTGGCTGTCGTGTCGGCCTGACGAGGCTGGCTGTCGTGTCGGCAGGAGCTGCGCCACAGTCGGTCCAGCAGGCTGGTGCGCACCAGCACGGTGACCATCGAGGACTTGGACACGCCGCCGTCGCAGCTGGGCCGCTGGCGCGATCGGCTGCCGTCGCTAGGCGCGCTGGGGCCGCAGACGGAGCGGCTCATCCAGCCGCTGGTGGTGCACTTCAGCGTGGTGCTGCAGGTGACCTCCGCCACCATCGCCGTTCTCCGCTCCTCAACTGGCCTCGGGCCATTCAGTGTCATCCGTCCCGCCCTCAGGCTTATTTGTCTCCGTGCCGTCCTTCGTCCTCCCGCCGCAATGCCCCCACCGTTCCCCACGTCTCCATCGCTCTCCTGTCCCTTCACCGTTTTCCTTTCCTTCATTGCCATTTTCCATCCCCACATCGTCTTTTGTCCCTTCGTCGTCCTTCGTCCTTTCACCGTCGATAGCCCGTCCTTTCTCAGGTGTTCTGTCTGTTTGTCGTGGTTTTCCGTTCGTTCATCATTCTTCGTCTCCGATGTTTCGTTCATCTATCCGTTCACTTTCGTTCGTGCATCCGCCTGTCCGTCCTGTCGCATACCGTCCGTCTTTCCATCGTCGCCTATCCACCCGACCTTCTCAGACGTTCGTCCGCTCACCAGACCGCTCACGCACACAGCCGCAGAGTTACACATGTATCAACAACGCAGCAGCCTATCGATGAAGACAATCACTGTCACCAGCCACGGCCCAGCTGTACCGGAGCTGTGGCTGAGCGATCTGTCGAGCGTGTTGCCTGTGTATGTGTGTGTGGGAGCCTGTGAGCCTATGCGCACATTCGTCGTGGCGCGGCTGTACTAGATCGGCGGCTGAGCTGTCTGATCTATATGTTGGCGGAGTTGGTTGTTGTGTGTTGGCTGAGCCGTCTGATCTATGTGTTGGCGGAGTTGGTTGTTGTGTGTTGGCTGAGCCGTCTGATCTGTGTGTTGGCGGAGTTGGTTGTCGTGTGTTGGCGGGGCTGGTTGTTGTGTGTTGGAGGAGTTGGTTGTCGTGTGTTGGCGGGGTTGGTTGTCGTGTGTTGGCGGGGTTGGTTGTCGTGTGTTGGCGGGGTTGGTTGTCGTGTGTTGGCGGGGTTGGTTGTTGTGTGTTGGCGGGGTTGGTTGTCGTGTGTTGGAGGAGTTGGTTGTTGTGTGTTGGCGGAGACTGTGTACAGTGTCGAGTCCCAGCGGTACCGCAGCTCAGAAGTCGCACCGTTCGGCTGGCGTGTTGGCACAATGCGTGTGTTCGCTGCGGCCCAGCCGTACGGCGGCAGGGAGGCTAAGCTGTGTGTCGTGCGCGTTGGCAGAGCCTGTCCATCACGGCGGCGCTGCTGCCGTCACTGCAGGCCCAGTACAAGATGGACACGGTCACCAGCATGGGCGTCACCGGCTCCAAAGCCAAGTTCTCAATCGACCTGGCTCGTCACGAGCTCAGCTTCCGCACAAAGATCGAGGACCAGAAGCTGCCGTCGTCCGCGTCCGTGGCGCTGCCGCAGGTCGGTGGGGCGGCAACGATCGTGCGTCTCGAGCTTCTGAGCAACAACAACCTCTCCAATAATATGTGCGAAGTTTTGGCTCCATTCATCTTTCTATGGAGCTCTGTCGTGTTGAGCAACTTTTATGCTGGTGCCATCGCGCGCGGCTTCCCACGCCAGACCCTCCACCCAGCGGTGATTCTGTGGCACATGTGATGAGGTTAGCTGCCGCTGGGGTTAGCTGCCCCTGGGGTTAGCTGTCCCTGGGGTTATCCGTCTCTGGGGTTAGTTGCCGTGATGTTGGCTGCCCCGAGGTTAGCTTCACCTGAAGTTAGCTGACCTGAGGTTAGCTGCCCCTTGGTTAGCTGCCATGAGGTCAGTTGTTCCGACGATTCTGTGACGCATGTGATGAGGTTTGCTGCCCCTGATTGTCTATCATTTTCGAAGTTCAATAATTTAAACTTAAAAGTTTAAGCGTGCCAACTTCATTTTGTTTATGGAACCACCATCAGTAGATAATCGTGGCAATGATCTTTGGGCTGAAATATTGCATCATTTTACAGATACGGTTGATTTGGTACCCCTTTGTCTATAATTATTATTCATGGTTATACGGTGCCCCACACCGAATTCGAAGATGTTTTGCATAAAAAACTGGATAATTAAGCATTGTCTTGCCTCGACATAGGTGTTCCGAACAGGTGACGGTCCAACTGTGTCGGCAGGTGCACATCTCCGCTGATTACATGTCGGAGGACGCCGAGCCGATTTCCGTGCCGGACGGTGTCGAGATGTGTCCCGGCAGTTTCTTCAGCACCAAGGCCGAGATCGGCCCTCTCGAGCACACGCTCAGCACCGATCTGCTCAACCATCTCGTCTTCGTCCAGAAGGTGTTCATGATGGTACGTCAGCGGCGACGGTGCATCGACTGAAGAGACATTGATGGATAAATCGGATGTATATTAAATGCTATGGAAATTTTGATACATGGTGTGCATTTCAGGTCTTTTCTGAATTCTCACTTGCCGGAACGTTGGACGCCTAGTTAAATTTGATATGCGTAGGACCCATAATTTCGCCCCGAATGTGGAGTTTCTGGCCATGTGTAGAATCCCACCAAGTGCTTGGTGCAAGGGATGACCGGAAAAAGTACAACGGCCACGACCCGAGAACGCAGCCGGCCAAATCGTCCCCGACTCTTGAGCGAACATGCAACTAGTCAGCAGTTCACCGTGGGCTACTCAGACACTCGACCACCTCGATCGCCGGCGGACAAACGGGCGCCGCCCAGTGTGTAGCGTGCCGTGATCTGTCCGGCAGGAGGTGAATGACGTGGTGCAGAAGATGGCCGGCATGGACAAGTTCAAGCCGCCGTTCCTGGGCGAGGAGGAGCCGGCGGAGAGGCCGACTGCAGCCGGCAAGCGGCCGGTGCTCTACAACCTGCAGCTGACGTTTCGCTGTATCCAGATCACGGCCACCACACCGACCAACTACGCGGTCCGACTGGAGACGGGGCTGACTGAGCTGCAGCTCAGCAACCGGTGAGGCTCAATGGGCTGAGGTACCACAGAGACGGGGCTGACGGAGCTGCAGCTCAGCAACCGGTGAGACTCAGGGGCTGAGGTACCACAGAGAGCTGCAGCTCAGCAACCGGTGAGGTTGTATGGCACCAGGGAATACATGATGCCAGGCAACTCTCTATCACATTAGGCAATATATGACGCCAGGTAACCCTCTTTGGCACCAGGTAATATATGATGCCAGGTAATCCTCTATGATACCAGGTACTATATGATGCCAGGTGATCCTCTATGGCACCAGATAATATGACGCCAGGTAACCCTCTACGGCACCAGGTAATGTGTGACGTCAGGTGATCCTCTATGGCACCAGGTAATGTGTGACGCCAGGTAACCCTCCATGGCACCAGGTAATGTGTGACGCCAGGTGATCCTCTCACTGCCACCAGGTAATGTGTGACGCCAGGTAACCCTCTACGGCACCAGGTAATGTGTGACGTCAGTGATCCTCTCACTGCCACCAGGTACCGGCGGGTGGGTGCGGGGCTAGAGAGGGTGCCGCTCACGTCTCGTCTGTACGGCCGTGCTGAGCTGCGACTCAGCGTCAGCCTGGGCCAGCTCATCAGGAACGTTGTGTTCGAGGAGGCAGACGCCGAGTTCCACCAGTACGCCTACTTCAAAACCAAAATAGGTAATGCGAAGTCGAAGGCTGCGGTTTAAGTTTGGTCACATGTACTCATTCCCTGGTCCGGTGGTGACATGCTCCGGATGAGTGTTGAGCCGTAATATACTTACTCTGGGGGTAGGAACTCAAAGGATCCGAGCAATTATAAATATGTCATGGATGTCTCAACACTTAATTTCAGTCTGTTGTAATCTTCAGGAAATTGGCTTATGTCATGAATTAAACGGTCTGAGCAGCCCAGATCCTCATGTAAACCCTGCAGCCGGTTATTATGCTTGTTATCTATCCCGGTAGGATCTACAATGTGCATCCTTGAACTGTGTAGTTCTTCCGTCGTGAATGCGGAGTGCCGCAAGCTGTACTGCACTGCGTTCACACTGATGTTCAGTGTTGCTCTTCCATATTCACCCAGCACTTTAATCTGAATGGCGCCCCTAAACTCCAATAACCAACCAACCAACCAACCTGATGGCTCAGTACTGATGTCCACTGGCCATCTGGGTCTCCAGAAGTCTGGCGACCGAAGCGACGGCGACCCGTCCGGGTCTGACGGGCTCCCTAACTCCGATGGCTCAGTACTGATGGCTCCCCGCCCCGTACCCGACGACTGCTCTCTCTGACGGGCTCCTTAAATCCTACAGCCTGGGGGCCGCGGTAGCTCAGTTGGTAGAGCTTCGGGCTCTTAATCGCAAGATTGTGGGTTCGAATCTCACAACCGACGGCATTTACCGAGTCCACCCGCGACCAATCGGCGTGAGAGGTTGGCGACGCTATATGGCATAGCGGTTGAATGCGTCGTAAAAGAACCCAAGGTTCTTCTTAATTCCTACAGCCACTGCATGGACCTGATGAACATTTCTCGTACTTGATGCCCGCTCCGCAAACCTGATGGCCACTCTCGGCCTGCCACCCGCTTGCTGACGGTCGAGCGGCAGACCCGACAGCTGCCCCTGGACCTGGCGGTCGCACCCCACTGCCAGGCACCTCCAGCGGCCGGATTATTGGATCTGACTCCCACCTCCCCGCCGCGACAGGCCTCAGCAATGTGTTCCACGACGGGGAGCCGGCGTCGTCGTCGGAGAGCGACAAGGAGGTGGTGCTGATCGCGCTGCGCCGGCCTCTCGTCTACGTCCAGCCCATGGCGGTGGACAAGGCCATTCTGGTGTGGCTCAACTACCGCAACGCCTACGACTACTGGAGCGAGCAGCGGCGCACCCTCAACAAGGAGGTGCTCACGGCCACACAACAGGTCGGTGTGAGACGAACTAGGCGTGTTAGGCCAGTATGGGGTGAGATAGACGCAGATTACATTAGCGAGGTAGGCGCGATACGCCGGTGCAGAGTGGATATACGGGGACGAGTGGTCTAGGGGTAAGATGCTCGTCTCACAATCGAAAGATTGTGGGTTCGAATCTCACCTGTCGCTACTCTTCGCCCGCGACCAATCGGCGTGAGAGATTGGCGACGCTATATGACTCAACGGTCTATGTGTCGTAAAACCAATAACCAACAAGAGTGGATATACGGAGATGACAGTGTGAGCGAGGCGGGTGTGATATACTAGTGCTGGGTGAGAAACGCAGATAACAGTGTGGGGCACGGTATACGTGATAGACGAGTGAAAGGGGGGTGGGGGAGGTGAAGCGGACGCAGAAGGGTAGTGGAAGCTATGTAGGTATAATAGGGCGGCTCGATGGCATGACTACCGGTCGGTCAACTCGTATATTTCTTGTGGTTATTATGGTGCGTTCCACTTCAAGGCTCCATATATTTTCAATTTGTTCACGTTCGTTTTTCAATCCAGAATCGGCGGGCTTTCCACCCAAGGTATGAAACCGGTTCAAACTATGCTTTTAATCGGATAACGACTACTGGTTTAATCCACGTTTACCAGCAAAGGTAAATTAATGAGGTTGTTTACAAAAACTGTTTGCTTCAGACGTACTTCGAAAGCATTACAACACATTAAAACAAACCTGCAGTGTATCGTTTCTCAGTGTTTTTGCTTCCACTACCCACATTATTTTAGCAAAGAAAACCTTATACTATCTGATGACGTAGCCGCTAGGAGCCCCAAAACTCATGAAAGTGTCACAAAATGCCATCCCAGATAGAGTCTATCATTCTTAGAAACCCTTTAGTGTGTTTCAAACTAAACCTGGTATGCAAAAGGACCAGTTCGTTCCAGACAGAACTAGTTTATCCGGCTTTCCTTTGCTAAGTTAGCCTTAGGTGATACTTGGTACACATGAAGTTATTGACGCAACACCGATGAGCTGGCCGACAGGTTGGTGATGTGACGTTCGCTTGTGGCCGTTGTGCGGCAGGTGCTGGACAAGGTGCCACACATCAGTCAGATGAACATGAACCAGCTGCGCTCCACGCTGTTCCTGCAGGTCACCGTGAACGACCTGGGCATCTGTCTGCCCATCAACACCCACCCACTGGTCAGTGATCTCGACATCCATTTATCGGTCAGTGATCTCAACACTCACTCATCGGTCAGTGATCTCAACACCCACTTATCGGTCAGTGATCTCAACACCGACTCACTGGTTAATGATCTCAACAGCCACTTGTCAGCCAGTGATCTCAATGCCCACTCAATGGTCAGTGGTCTCAACACCCACTCACTGGTCAGTGATCTCAACACCGACTCCATGATCAGTGGTCTCAACACCCACTCACTGGTTAGTGATCTCATCACCCACTCATCGGTCAACAGTCTCATCAATACCCACTCACTGGTCAGTGATCTCAACACCCACTCATCGGTCAAGAGTCTCATCAATACCCACTCACTGGTCAGTGATCTCAACACCCACTCATCGGTCAAGAGTCTCATCAATACCCACTCACTGGTCAGTGATCTCAACAGTCTCATCAACACTCACTCACTGTTACTCACTTGTAAACAATCCCATCAACACCCACTCACTGATGAATAGTTCCCACAACATTTACTCACTGGCACTCACTGGTCAACAGCCCCACCAGCACCCACTTTAGTCGGCCCTATTGTCGACACCCACTCACTGCTGTCAGTGATCCAAATATGTACCAATCAACACCCAGATACCTACTGTTGCCCGACAGATGGTGACAATATCACTGCCATACGGACGCCGGTCAGCGCCGGTCAGATGGTGACAATATCCCTGCCATACGGACGCCGGTCAGCACCGGTCAGATGGTGACAATATCCCTGCCATACGGACGCCGGTCAGCACCGGTCAGATGGTGACAATATCCCTGCCGTACGGACGCCGGTCAGCACCGGTCAGATGGTGACAATATCCCTGCCATACGGACGCCGGTCAGCACCGGTCAGATGGTGACAATATCCCTGCCCTACGGACGCCGGTCAGCACCGGTCAGATGGTGACAATATCCCTGCCGTACGGACGCCGGTCAGCACCGGTCAGATGGTGACAATATCCCTGCCGTACGGACGCCGGTCAGCACCGGTCAGATGGTGACAATATCCCTGCCGTACGGACGCCGGTCAGCACCGGTCAGATGGTGACAATATCCCCGCCATACGGACGCCGGTCAGCACCGGTCAGATGGTGACAATATCCCCGCCATACGGACGCCGGTCAGCACCGGTCAGATGGTGACAATAATCCCTGCCGTACGGACGCCGGTCAGCACCGGTCAGATGGTGACAATATCCCCGCCATACGGACGCCGGTCAGCACCGGTCAGATGGTGACAATAATCCCCGCCGTACGGACGCCGGTCAGCACCGGTCAGATGGTGACAATATCCCCGCCATACGGACGCCGGTCAGCACCGGTCAGATGGTGACAATATCCCCGCCATACGGACGCCGGTCAGCACCGGTCAGATGGTGACAATATCCCCGCCATACGGACGCCGGTCAGCACCGGTCAATGGTGACAATAATCCCCGCCATACGGACGCCGGTCAGCACCGGTCAGATGGTGACAATATCCCTGCCATACGGACGCCGGTCAGCACCGGTCAGATGGTGACAATATCCCTGCCGTACGGACGCCGGTCAGCACCGGTCAGATGGTGACAATATCCCTGCCATACGGACGCCGGTCAGCACCGGTCAGATGGTGACAATATCCCTGCCGTACGGACGCCGGTCATCGCCGGTCAGATGGTGACAATATCCCCGCCATACGGACGCCGGTCAGCACCGGTCAGATGGTGACAATATCCCGCCGTACGGACGCCGGTCAGCACCGGTCAGATGGTGACAATATCCCTGCCGTACGGACGCCGGTCAGCACCGGTCAGATGGTGACAATATCCCTGCCATACGGACGCCGGTCAGCACCGGTCAGATGGTGACAATATCCCTGCCATACGGACGCCGGTCAGCACCGGTCAGATGGTGACAATATCCCTGCCGTACGGACGCCGGTCAGCACCGGTCAGATGGTGACAATATCCCTGCCATACGGACGCCGGTCAGCACCGGTCAGATGGTGACAATATCCCTGCCGTACGGACGCCGGTCAGCACCGGTCAGATGGTGACAATATCCCTGCCGTACGGACGCCGGTCAGCACCGGTCAGATGGTGACAATATCCCTGCCATACGGACGCCGGTCAGCACCGGTCAGATGGTGACAATATCCCTGCCGTACGGACGCCGGTCAGCACCGGTCAGATGGTGACAATATCCCTGCCGTACGGACGCCGGTCAGCACCGGTCAGATGGTGACAATATCCCCGCCATACGGACGCCGGTCAGCGCCGGTCAGATGGTGACAATATCCCTGCCGTACGGACGCCGGTCAGCACCGGTCAGATGGTGACAATATCCCTGCCATACGGACGCCGGTCAGCACCGGTCAGATGGTGACAATATCCCTGCCATACGGACGCCGGTCAGCACCGGTCAGATGGTGACAATATCCCTGCCATACGGACGCCGGTCAGCGCCGGTCAGATGGTGACAATACCCCTGCCGTACGACGCCGGTCAGCACCGGTCAGATGGTGACAATATCCCCGCCATACGGACGCCGGTCACCGGTCAGATGGTGACAATAATCCCCGTACAGACCGGCGCGCCGGTCAGATGGTGACAATAATCCCCGCAAGACGGCGCCGGTCAGATGGTGACCGTACATCCCCGACAGACCGGCGCCGGTCATATGGTGACAGTACATCCCCGGCAGACCGGCGCCGGTCAGATGGTGACCGTACATCCCCGGCAGACCGGCGCCGGTCATATGGTGACCGTACATCCCCGGCAGACCGGCGCCGGTCAGATGGTGACAGTACATCCCCGGCAGACTGGCGCCGGTCAGATGGTGACAGTACATCTCCGGCAGACCGGCGCCGGTCAGATGGTGACAGTACATCTCCGGCAGACCGGCGCCGGTCATATGGTGACCGTACATCCCCGGCAGACCGGCACCGGTCATATGGTGACAGTACATCTCCGGCAGACCGGCGCCGGTCATATGGTGACAGTACATCCCCGGCAGACCGGCGCCGGTCAGATGGTGACAGTACATCCCCGGCAGACCGGCGCCGGTCATATGGTGACAGTACATCCCCGGCAGACCGGCGCCGGTCATATGGTGACAGTACATCCCCGGCAGACCGGCGCCGGTCATATGGTGACCGTACATCCCCGGCAGACCGGCGCCGGTCATATGGTGACAGTACATCCCCGGCAGACCGGCGCCGGTCAGATGGTGACAGTACATCCCCGGCAGACCGGCGCCGGTCATATGGTGACAGTACATCCCCGGCAGACCGGCGCCGGTCATATGGTGACAGTACATCTCCGGCAGACCGGCACCGGTCATATGGTGACAGTACATCTCCCGGCAGACTGGCGCCGGTCATATGGTGACCGTACATCCCCGGCAGACCGGCGCCGGTCATATGGTGACAGTACATCCCCGGCAGACTGGCGCCGGTCATATGGTGACCGTACATCCCCGGCAGACCGGCGCCGGTCATATGGTGACCGTACATCCCCGGCAGACTGGCGCCGGTCATATGGTGACCGTACATCCCCGGCAGACCGGCGCCGGTCATATGGTGACAGTACATCCCCGACAGACCGGCGCCGGTCATATGGTGACCGTACATCCCCGGCAGACCGGCGCCGGTCATATGGTGACCGTACATCCCCGGCAGACTGGCGCCGGTCATATGGTGACCGTACATCCCCGGCAGACCGGCGCCGGTCATATGGTGACCGTACATCCCCGACAGACCGGCGCCGGTCAGATGGTGACGGACGTCGACTCGCGGGACGCGCTCGTCATCACGCTGGAGGAGACGGCCGTGTCGGCCATGACGTGCGACTCGCTCATCTGCAGCGGCCGCTTCACCGGCTTCTGTCTGAGGTTCGCGCCCGACTTCGAGACCAGCCTGGACGACTGGAAGCCAGGTATGTGTTGTCGCCAATCGGCAGAGTCAGTCGGCCAGTAGGGCGCTAGGGCCGTCAAGTCCAGGTGTTTTGCGTGTTGCGGAATCTGCAGGGTCTGGTTAGTGGGTAGTATAAAAAAGTGAGCTGATCTTCCCCGCCGACATACTCGGGTACCCCTTGGTGTTCGTGAGTTTGCACGAGCTGCAGACTGTGCTTGTTAGTGGCAGATATCCATCAGCGACATGAGCGGACCGCTTAGGACTCGCCGGCTGATTTTGATCCATCGTGTGGTCGGCTATGTTTTGATGTGCAAGGAGCTAGTCGGGATGCAACGATATTCGTGCATGTGGGTGTTAATGGTGTAGCTAGATGTAGAACGGAGAAAACAATAGATGAGTATAGGGCTTTGACAGGTAGGTTGGCGGAAAGTCGGAAGAGAGGAGTGGTTACAGCCATCCTTCCAAGGGGAGGTCAAGCAATGCGTGATATTCTAGGGCCATTGGAATAAATAACAGGGCGGCCAAGCTTTGTGACGAATGTGGGGCGAGGTATTTGCATCTCTGGGGTGACTTTTGGGGGAGGACTGGCGTGTGTGCATTAGGTGGGCTCCAACTAAGCATGAAGGGGTTAGAGCTGCTAAGCAGTAGGTATGCGGAGGTGGGAACTAGTAAGGTCATGGAGAATGAAGCTTATCAAGGAGGAAATATTCCATGGAAGGAAAGGAATAGATTATCATGCTCTTACGTAAATGCCAGAAGTATTAGGAACAAAATTGGGGAACTGCATGCTTATATGCTGTCTGAAAACCTAGGTTTGGCATCCTTAACTGAGGTATGGGTTAATGAAATCATATTTGTAAATAGCTTGCAGGAATTTGAACTGCTACGACATGTACGCGAATCAAAGGACGTCTAGGATAGGAGGTGGAATATTATTGTATGTGGGCCAAGTTATGAAATGTCATGCTTTAGAGGATGGTGTTTGTAGTGAATGGGTAGACTTTATGGGAAGATATTATCCTGAAGAATGGGACAAGATTAAGGATCGGGCATTTTGTAAGCCACCATGTCAGAATGAAAACACCGGCAGGTTGATGCAGGAGGAGGCAAGTAGGAGAGTGTATGGAAGGACTCTAATCTTCAACATAGCAGGGTTGAGAAACAAAACTAGTGGCCTAACCAAAGCAGGAAGGAGCTTCATGGCTTGCTTTCAGGAAAATTAATTGCTACAAATGATAGATGAACCTACAAAGGGGAACGCAACGTCTTCAGTTGTTCCATTGGAACACGATTTAGCACATACACGATGAATACACGATACAGACACACAAACACTAATTGGCGTGCGGAAATACGTGGTGATTGATGACACCCTGCATACGATGAGGAAATACCTTCCTTCACATTTACGACTGCCCAGTGTAAGTGTCATGCACGACTTCACTGATACGGGTCGGCTACCTCGAAAAATAATACCTAGGCATCTCTGCTGAATGCGCGCGTCTTGGTGGGCCGCACCTTCGAATCGTTGTGCTCGTGCCACTCGGACGAGTACGGGTGCTTGCAATGTGCCGTCTAGTGGCCAGTGAACAGTGTGCCAGAGTGACTGGCCACGGTATGTGAGTTATGCTTGTAGGCTAGTGTCGCCGAGCAGAGCGACAGGTCGAGCCCAACCTGGCGCCCTACCCTGCAAACAAATGTTATATCTAGTACTTACGCATGTGGACAAGTGTGTGCAGAACGTAAACGTGAGAGAGACCTTAGGAGATAGTGATAATGCTACTAAACGCTTTCCGCTACATGTTGGAAGAGTGGGGAACATTCGATACTGATTCAACATTTTCCTCAATGGAAGTATGATCAGTTTAGGACCTTCCTGGGTTAAATTCAGTGGTAAGAGTTACTATCAGGCATATGAAGTGTGGTTAGTGCTAAAAGATCAGCTCTTTGAAGGTCAGGATAGGTGCATTCCCAATGGGCAAATCAGAATGAACAAGTTTAGACACCCTTTGTGGCTGGCTGGGCTGACCAGTAAAACATTTGCTAGGATCAAATAAGCGGTCATTTAAGGAACAGAACAAAACTCCGAGGCGAGCATAGAGGCATATAAATAGCTAGAAATGTAATTTGGTGTGTCAGGGCGTCTAAAAACGGTCTAAAATTACATTAGCTGGAGACTGTTGAGCAAGAAATGTTAAGTGGTTCTTTAGCTTCTCCAAATGCAAATCCCAAAAAGTTGTATGATACCACTGGATGCGGATGGTGAAGTAGTGGTTGATGATTGTGATACAATCGAGTCTCTAAGCAAGCAATTCTCATCAGTTTTTACTAACGAGACCTCAAGTGCAGGTGAAATCACTGAAGGTTATGCTATGGCAGGAGATAAGTTGGAAGATCTTACAATAACTACAGATCAGAAACTGTACAAAAACGCTAGCAGAAAATAACACAGAATTAAGCTGCGGGACCTGATAATGCATATGCGATCTTAGTAGAATGTGCTCAAGTTTTAGCGGTTCCTCTAGATATCATTTTTAGGCCGTCTTTTGAGTATTCTAAAGTACCTGACGATTGGGATAATGCAAATGCAGTACCAATTTTCGAAAAGGGTAAAAATGTGTGTGGGAAATTACAGGCCAGTCAGTTTAACCTCACCACCAGTTAAACCATGTGAAGGATATCAGGAGTGGAGTACTACAGTGCTCCGTTCTTCGTCCACTTCTCCTTATCATCTTTGTGAACAGCATTGAGGTGGGACTGCGGAATAGGGCGTTTACATTTTCTGATGGCATCATGCTGGTAGAAAGGGAACAATGGTGATGAATCTAGCAATATTCAGCTAGATTTGGAAGACCTAAAAGTGGGTTGATAACGGCAGATGCCTTTCACCTATGGCAATGCAAGGTTATGCATCTATGGCATGGAGGTGGGACATTTATAAATAAACTGGGAGATAGTGAATTGGATGTAATTGAAGAAGAAGACTATTTAAGTGTGATAGTTTCAAGTGACCTTGAAACAGAAAAAGAACGTAATTCAGCTAGGAACAGGGCAATCATCATGCTAGGAATCATAAATAGAAGTAAAATGTATGAGCAAGGAAGTTATGAAAAATTGTAATTAGCCTATGTGTGACCCCACTTGAAATATTATGTACAGACATGTAGCCCGTGCTTATACAGATATGTAAGTATGCTAGAAAAAGTGCAACGCAAAGCTACTATGATTATCACTGGACTAGGAAACTTAGAATATAGAGGGAGGCTTGTCGAACTGTATATGCACTCACTTAAGTATAGGAGCTTAAGGTATGCTATGACATAAATGTTTCAAGTTGTAAAAGGGTTAGCTAACGCCAACCCGAAACATGCTCTTCTATCTCTGGTGTCACGTAAGGATCATCAATTCAGGTCATACAAAGCAAGGTGTAGGACATTTAAACGCCAACAAGTTTTGAGTCAAAGGTTGGTTGATTAATGGAATGGGCTGCCTGCTAATGTGGTGGAGAGTCCCGCATTTAATGTATTTAAAAGCAGGTTGGATGCATTCTTTTGGTCCAATTATCTTACACTTGAATTATAAGATGAGCGGTGGGAACATGGGAAATTTGGTGGATGCAGCGGGACCGATATAGGTGAGTCACGCGTATGTAGCGATCATGCGTGTGTTACTCGAGATCGAGTGAAAGGGCTAGGTCTGCTGTGGGAGATAGGTAGGTAGGTAAGAATATGTAGGTAGGATGTATAAGTATGATATGATATGTGTATGTGATGCATATGTATAAGTATGATAGCTATAGGCAGGTAGGATGTTGGTAGATTGTTTCGATGGAATTTAGGATGTAGTATTGATTAGGGTGTTGAGTATCTGTTTTCTAGGCTTATGGTATCTTCCCGACTGAGCCCAGATGGGCCCCTGCGGCTCTTATTGAGCTTCACGGCTTTATAGCTGTATAACTTGATGTTGTGGGCTGGACTCCCGAGCGTGGTGAGTCACGCGCAGCCTGATCCACAGAGGGCCTCTACCAGCCGACTCAGGGCGGTACGTATCGCCTCGTTGTGTTGTTCGCTGTGCCTCACGTCCCGCTGTGGCGTGTCGCTCACCGCTTCAGCTGACGACTGACTGCAGCCATCGCGGCCATCTCGCGCTCGTGAAGACCCTGCCCCCCCCCCGCCCGCTCTTCCATAATTGTGCAGCCGTGTGAGCATGACTTGGAATGTTGTCTTTGATATGGTTCGTGTGACCGACCGACCCGTTAGTTAGGATTGCATGAATATAACACATAGGGTTTCTTACTCATCCCATTTTTCAGCACTGATAGCCAGTAATATATCATTGGAAGGCTGCAAATGTTGCAATCAGGTAAAAGTGGTACTTCTATACGATGCCTTCCATATGGTAGGGTATGGAATGACAAGGTAACTGGTAAGTAAGCAGGTGTAAATACGCAGTACATAGCGATGGTAATGCTAATTGGAGAGGATGTTAGCTGGAATTTATTGGGTACTTGTTAGCTGGGATGGCTTAATATACCAGTTGTAGCAATCAGCGCATCGTAATATTGTATATCTTGCTGGCCCTTGTCGGCAGCGATTGCTCGAAGCCCTTCTATATCAACTATCTTTTCCACTCATATGAAGTATAATCCACCTAAGAGGCGAAAACGACACGATTGCGACCAGATAGTGCCGATAAAGTGAAGAATCCATCAACGGAAGGAATATTTACGCACATTTACATAATTGATGTTAAGCTAGTAAATAACGCTTACCGTCTTCAGAAATGGAGAGTTGGTCTGTTATCTACATGCAATTTTTGTTCAGTGGTCCGAAAAGTGTATTATGTGTGAGTTCCACCCCATTACCATGTTGCCTGTGACTGTCACAAGGTTGGTGTTGCCGTGCTAACTGACTAGTCATTGTCTACTTACTGGTATCAAATCTGGCATCTTGGCAACTTTAGCTCTGATAAATATTGTCAAATATATTCCGCAGCACGGAACATTCCCGGGGCAAGATGGGTACCGCTCTTGCAGTTTGACATTCGAATAGCCTGTGCAGAAGGTGTATACTGTTTGTTTTTTTCTCCTTTGCTTTCGTGTAATGTGAGTGGCAACTTCGCGCCATCACTGTCGGTGGTACCTTGGCTCACGTACACCGCACAGGTCAATGCTCACTGCTGTATGTTACCCGTGCCGTTTTTAGCCGCGGCATGGCCTCTCAGCCTTGTCGCGTGAGTGCGAATGCTGCACGAAGTACGAATGCTCCCCGGCTTCCACTCCTCACACATGTGACTTGTGAATGCGGCAGCAAGTGTTGCGCAGCAGCGGCAGAGGTGCCGTGCCGCGGCGGCAGAGGTGCCCGTGCCGCGGCAGAGGTGCCCGTGCAGCAGCGGCAGAGGTGCCCGTGCAGCAGCGGCAGAGGTGCCCGTGCCGCGGCGGCAGAGGTGCCCGTGCCGCGGCAGAGGTGCCCGTGCCGCGGTGGCAGAGGTGCCCGTGCCGCGGCAGAGGTGCCCGTGCCGCGGCAGAGGGCCCGTGCAGCAGCGGCAGAGGTGCCCGTGCCGCGGCGGCAGAGGTGCCCGTGCCGCGGCGGCAGAGGTGCCCGTGCAGCAGCGGCAGAGGTGCCCGTGCCGCGGCGCCGTTGTGCCGTGCCGCGGCGCTGACTGCTGTGGCGGCCACACGACTGTGCTTCAAAACGGCGCTGTGGACTCATGGGACAGTGTTGTTAAGTGGCCCCGGCCAGCTGAGTACACGCAGGTGTGCTCAGTATGGATGCTCAGTATGTGATTGTTGCTGGCCTGTCTTCCCGAGTGGTGAGGGCGAGCCGTAATGCGACTCACGCCACCAGCTGGCTCGGTCCGATTCTTTATCTGCCGTCTGGCTGGCGGATTAACTGGTGCATTGGGTAGCTGGCTTCAACGCATGCATTTGACTTACACTTAGACGCCGATCCAGCCTGGACTAGGAGCAAAGGCTGTGAATGTTCCTTCCTTCGGGGGCCGATCCAGAGTCGATTATTGCCATGCATCGCCTGGCAGTACCGACGGTATCCGCCTGACCACTGACGCCCCGGTTTTAGCAGCCACCCGGCGGCAGTTGGTAATGTTCGGCAGCGTCCCCCTAACAGTGGTGTGCGCTTCAGATATGGCTGACCCGGCCATCATGAACCTGTGCGTGGTCTCGGAGGGCACATACGACGTATGCAGTCATACCGTGGGCATCAACCTCGCTGCAGGTCAGTACAGCAGGCTGTGTACTAGTCTGACCTCTACCAGCTGTCACTGTCCCCTGTCCCATACGTCATGCCACTCTGACTTCTACCAGCTGTCATTGTCCCCTGTCCCATACGTCATGCCACTCTGACTTCTACCAGCTGTCATTGTCCCCTGTCCCATACGTCATGCCAGTCTGACTTCTACCAGCTGTCATTGTCCCCTGTCCCATACGTCAGCCCTGTGACTTATACCAGTCATTGTCCTCCCATACGTCATGCCAGTCTGACTTCTACCAGCTGTCACCGTCCCCTGTCCTCTAGGTCATGCCAGCCTGACTTCTACCAGCTGTCACTGTCCCCTGTCCCCTAGGTCATGCCAATCTGACTTCTACCAGCTGTCACTGTCCCCTGTCCCATACGTCATGCCAGTCTGACTTCTACCAGCTGTCACTGTCCCCTGTCCCCTAGGTCATGCCAATCTGACTTCTACCAGCTGTCACTGTCCCCTGTCCCCTAGGTCATGCCAACCTGACTTCTACCAGCTGTCACTGTCCCCTGTCCCCTAGGTCATGCCAATCTGACTTCTACCAGCTGTCACTGTCCACTGTCCCTAGGTCATGCCAGCCTGACTTCTACCAGGTGTCATTGTCCCCTGTCCCATACGTCATTCCAGTCTGACTTCTACCAGCTGTCATTGTCCCCTGTCCCCTACGTCATGCCACTCTGACTTCTACCAGCTGTCACTGTCCCCTGTCCTCTAGGTCATGCCAGCCTGACTTCTACCAGCTGTCACTGTCCCCTGTCCCCTAGGTCATGCCAATCTGACTTCTACCAGCTGTCACTGTCCCCTGTCCCCTAGGTCATGCCAATCTGACTTCTACCAGCTGTCACTGTCCCCTGTCCCCTAGGTCATGCCAGCCTGACTTCTACCAGCTGTCATTGTCCCCTGTCCCGCAGTCTGTCTGTCATACCAGTCTGACCTCCACCTGTAGTCTATTCCATGACCAATTTGTGTAATTCATTCGTACTTTTGCACAGTAATTTGAAGCTTACAGCTTAAAGCTTGCCTGTGTTTCATGTAAATGCTGCACTTTTTTACTACGAAAAGTAAGTACCAGCTGTGACCGTCTTCTAGTCTTCGATCATACCAGTCTTACTTGTGCCTGCCGTCACCATCTTGTGGCGCTCGGACATACCAGTCCAGCTGTTCCTGCCATCTGGCCTTCATACGCTGGGCAGGGACACCGGGACAGTACGTCGAGGTGTAACCGGAACCCACCTGGAACGGAACACATTAAGAACGTCCATATCAAATTGTGATGGAGAGGTGTGTCGGGTCGGTCTGACGAGATGCGGCCGACAACCCCAAAACTGGCTGTCACGTATGACGGCTCAGACATGTGTTCACAACTGTCTTGATAGTTATCGGCAAACGTCGGCACGGTGTCGCTAAGCACTTCGGTGCCACAGTGCTAGCACAGTGTAAGCACCAGTACCACAGCGTCGGCTCAGTGTTGTGAGGCGACAGTGTTGTCAGCTTGTTATCGGGGATAGAGTGTGTGTGTCGAGTCTGCGGTCCGTTTACGACTGCGCTCGGAGCGGTGAGCGTCCTGCGCCGTTGTCGACGCTTCACCCCGGTGCCATTCCTGAAAAGCGGTGTGTCTGTGTTGCTGGTTCAGTGCGCCATAGCCGGTCTTCACTTACATGTACATCCAGTGTATACGTGGGTAGGGCTAGTTGGTTGAGGTTGGTTGAGCATTGCGGGCAATGATAAGTGGCTTTTCAGGCGATGGTGTGAACCTGGCTTTTGTGTTGTGAAATGATGGGCCACCGAAAACAAATAAGGAGAAATGTTTTGACTTTGATTACATTTCTCGGCCAGTGTCCTGCAGGGTTTTTTTTTTAAGTAAAGGGGAGGTGGTGATCTAAAAACGCCAACTGATGTCGACAAAGTGAGCAAATGTATATGGCGTATACACACACACACACACACACACACACACATATATATATATATATATATATATATATATATATATATATATTTATATATATCATCCGTATGTATTACATACATAGTAATGTATGAGTAAGTAATTAATGAGTGATTTTCGATTGACGGCTTCTGTTGCCCCAATAATTTTATATTCCAAGATTGCGCTTTTGGAATCCAGGGTCAGCAGAAGCTTGGTCCACAAGGGTATGTGGCACAATCGTAGATTGTGCATCTGCTAGCTGACAAGGTTGAAATATGTATGATTAGGCAACTTAAGGGAGGACCCCAGCTCCATTCTCCCACATGTTATGGATCCTGTATTGGAATTTGGACGAGTCAGGACAAGACCTGCAGTTCTCCTCACCAGCCACCCCAGTAATTAATCATTTCCTTAATTATCCACCACCGACTACACCCATGATTACCTAACATTTGTAGCCTTTCATAGCTTCTGGTGCCAGTCATGTGCAACAGATATGAAGATAAATGTGGCAGACAACAAAGCTGATCAGCAGCATGCCACCAACTAATAGCATGTTCTTGGCATCAGTCAGTTTGCAGTGTATGCAGAGGTAAGGGTATTTTTTATCTTTCGCACCTGGCAGTACCTTGGGCCACACATGCGAATATAGATGTGGCAGGTAGCACAGCTGATTAAGGGCACGTTCTTTTTTAAGTGTCTCTGGTATGGTATGTGGTTGGTATGTAGGTTGAGCGAAGTTCTTAATTCCATTGTATCCCCAAATTGCTTGCAGAAACAATCAACCATGTTTCAACCCCCTGTATGTACAGCAATAGCAGGTACGGAAGGTAAAGATTACCCTGGTAGGTAACTAGGCAGGTAAGGTAAGGTAAAGTTCTTTTCATTCCTTAGAATCCTTATTCACCTTAGAAGTCATTCAACCCTGTTTCACCCTTCCCCATCTCCAATGGACGTGGCAATGCTAGGCACGAAATGTAAATATTACTGGATTGCCAACCCCGCCCGAAGATAGGGACTAAATGCAACGTTCAAACTTTGGTGTCACCGTACCTTCATCAAACCTTCCTGATGGTGTTATCAGCCACTGGAAGGTGATTGAAGTTTGGAGCTGAGTTTGTTTCATTGCACGCACCAGTAAACCAAGTATCCAAGTTTTAATGCACATGGACAAATTTTTCTGTAATGAGCTATCCATGTCTGTCATGTGTGGATTCGTGCAAGATGGCGACGCTCATGTGACATGATTATCAGATTGCGATTTATATAGAAAGTTCGTAGGTACTTTTGTGAAGAAAATATGATTAGGCTGAGTCGTCAACAAAATGTATCAACAGATATTTATGCCACCAATAGTGAGGTTTTGCTGAGTTAAGTTTGGAAGTTTCCAAATAGCGACACAAACGTCTCACAACATTCATACGGTGCGAGGCTTACCAGAGCTCTTCGCAGCTGTACTCCACGAAATATGCAACATCACACACAGCGGAATTCGCGGAATATTTGTGACAAATAACGTACCCCTATATAGGCCCGGAACCTGCTCTAGGTAAAATTCGTGTGGTGTTTTCTCAGTTCAGTTTTCTCTGATCGTTGACTATTCTTTGCTTTTGTGTGTATCAACAAGTGGGGTGCAAAGCATGGGTCTGTTCAGTTAAACACTGAGTATAACCTGTATAACCTTTATTCATAATGTACCAATAACCATGCCACACAGCACAGCATGTGCATCACATTGAGGTGATATATATATATATATATATATATATATATATATACTATACACTATATTCACACAGATATCATTCCACTGTGTGAAGATGTTGAAGTTGATGATGGTGGTGATGTTGTCTCAGGTGTTTGCTGCCTTTGCCAATCAGGACAGTGTTGCTGCGAGAAGCCATATCGATTTGTCTTAAAGACCCCAGATCTCGCTCGTAACCTGTAACAGCAAAACAAAAAGTGGTATTTTAAGCGATATCAAATGTAAAAAGTTATCAACATAATTGCCATTAGGTTTGGATTTCTACTCAGATTTCAGACTTTCGGTACACTGGATGTGATTCTTATTTACATTAATTATCTATGCAGTGATGTTGGCTGAAAGGAAGTCGGTGCATAAGTGGAAACTCGTGTCCTTGTTGCGTTGCCCATGTAATGCTAATAACTTAATAAATTAGCATTGTATGTGCGGCTGGGCGCTGTATGACCAACGCAGTCGATACGCCCCGAAGCCCAAATAACCAACCTTATATGTGCGGCGATGCGCAAAAGCAATGGGCTCGAAGGATTATTGACTTTCGCAGCACTAATGTTCTCCGAGTGCGTTCACTTGTTGGACGATGGCATGCCCGTGATGTGGCTGCTATGTGTTGCCATTGCCGGCCAATGACGCGTAACCGACACCGCTCGTCTTGTGCCTCAGAGAACGCCAAGTGGGTGCTGAACGTGTCGTGGCAGATGGAGGGCGTCGATATCGATGTCGACATCAACATCGGCCGACATTTGTCGGCTCTGGCCAACACGCTCACCACGTTCACTGACGTCGACGGCGAGGAGGAGGAGGAGGAGGAGGAGACCGATGACGTCATTGACGAACCCTCGAGCTCACAGGTGAGATTTGCAGGCGCTCACCAAAACCCACCTGATCTGACGGACAGATCCTCCAGCTCACAGTTCAGGTGTGCTAACCTACTGAAGTCAGTTGCACAAATCTGATACGCTATCCTCATCTGTGACAACTGTCTCGCCTCGGCCTTGAGCTCGCTGGGTCTGCGGCTATTGCGATTGCTTTGGTGAAGCCACAGTTGCTGTGGTGAAGCCACAGTGCAGTCGCAAAAGCCTCCAATGTGTACACCGGCCTATTGTTCTGCCTAAACACCTTTGTGACCACCAATACATGCCGCCCATGTGAGGCTGACTCGCGGAAAGCAAGCGGATATTTAACTGATTAAGTGTAAGGTGTAGGAGCTGTTGAAGTTTGTAGGACGGTGGTCTTGCCAACTGTGTGGCTTATGTGTCGACGTGAACGTTGGTAGGCTCAGATGTCGGCCTCGTTTTATCAACTCGAAAATTGTGAATGCGCGCGTGATTCAAGCAATGTAACTAAATGTTGTCTGTATGTGCGTTCATGTAGAAACTAGTTACCTTGATGTTTCAATATCCATTAATGCTTTCAACTTACTCCAGCTTGACCATTACTCCCAGAGGTTTGGTTTCCATCTCTTTGTAGGTTCCTGACCACCCATAAATGTGCACCCACAATAATGTGTGGCCCTAAGCATTCGGCCCGCATGCCTGCGTGAACTTGCGCCAGATGAACTCAACTTGAAACCCACCTCGCCACCAACAATGCTTTTTTCCTTAGAAATTGCACCCCTGCTTGCACCACTTACGACATCGACGACACCCTCCGATTTGCAAATGCCTGGTTTGCGCTCATGTGACATATTTCTTACAGCGACAACTGTGACCTCCCAGCAACTGTGTTCCTCCATGTCCACAATCAGTTTGTCACGCTGCTGCTGCCCGGTGCTGGACGCTGATTGGTCGGAGGGAACGGGCCACAAAAAGGGTGCGATTGATCGAAGCGAATGGGTCCCACGCACCTCAGCTGATGCCGTGATCACTGAACACGGCTCTGATCATGTCTGATGCAGAGTGATGCGACGTGACGTGAAGCAACCTGATTTTTCATTCAGCATTTTTTTTTTCTGTGTTCTATCTGGTCCTGGTGACGGTGACCTGACCCAGCATGAGATAGCCTGCTGTAAGTTGACATGGCTTGTGTGGCCGGAGATGCTCCGATGCAAGGTGACGTGACCCAAGATAACCCGGCGTGAGCTGACCTTGACTGAAATGAGGTGACGTTGCCTGACTTTGTATTACCAGACGTCTCAAAGGCGTTCTGTTCTGTCAGTGGTGTGACAGTTGACCTAGTTTGACCTGACCGGGGCTGATCTGGTCTGCAGCACCCGATACTGTGCCGGCGCCAGACCGTGGCGACGGCGGAGCGGCTGCCGACCCACCTGCTCTCTGACGCTGGCAACCGGCGCAAGCGCGCCAAACTGCTCGAGAGCAGGATGAACGAGCAGGCCAAGGTCGGTGTTGCGCTGTCCTGTCTGCCATTTGCAACTGCTCGAGAGCAGGATGAACGAGCAGGCCAAGGTCGGTGTTCCGCTGTCCTGTCTGCCATTTGCAACTGCTCGAGAGCAGGATGAACGAGCAGGCCAAGGTCGGTGTTGCGCTGTCCTGTCTGCCATTTGCAACTGCTCGAGAGCAGGATGAACGAGCAGGCCAAGGTCGGTGCTGCGGTATCCTGTCTGCCATTGGCAATTCCACCGCATGTGCAAACGGTTTAAATAATTTATTGATGGGCACACACCACCGAAGTGCTGAGAATCGTTTGTTTTGGTTCAACAATTTGGTGTATTCCATTCCATGATACCGCTAGAAGTTCTGCCAGCAAACCTAGCCATATTTGGTTCATGCCTATGGTTGGCCTGTTGATGCAGTTGTTGTCGAAGTTTAATTGCTTTGCTTCATTTAATTTGCGGCTATCCTAGTGGAAATACCACGTAGATGGTTCAGCTGCGTTACGCCGCTCTATGGTGGCGTGTTCACCATACTTCACGCCGCTCTATGGTGGCGTGTTCACCATACTTCACGCCGCTCTATGGTGGCGTGTTCACCATACTTTACGCCGCTCTATGGTGGCGTGTTCACCATACTTTACGCCGCTCTATGGTGGCGTGTTCACCATACTTTACGCCGCTCTATGGTGGCGTGTTCACCATACTTTACGCCACTCTATGGTGGCGTGTTCACCATACTTCACGCCGCTCTATGGTGGCGTGTTCACCATACTTCACGCCGCTCTATGGTGGCGTGTTCACCATACTTCACGCCGCTCTATGGTGGCGTGTTCACCATACTTTACGCCGCTCTATGGTGGCGTGTTCACCATACTTCACGCCGCTCTATGGTGGCGTGTTCACCATACTTCACGCCGCTCTATGGTGGCGTGTTCACCATACTTTACGCCGCTCTATGGTGGCGTGTTCACCATACTTTACGCCGCTCTATGGTGGCGTGTTCACCATACTTTACGCCACTCTATGGTGGCGTGTTCACCATACTTCACGCCGCTCTATGGTGGCGTGTTCACCATACTTCACGCCGCTCTATGGTGGCGTGTTCACCATACTTCACGCCGCTCTATGGTGGCGTGTTCACCATACTTCACGCCGCTCTATGGTGGCGTTTCACGCCGCTCTATGGTGGCGTGTTCACCATACTTCACGCCGCTCTATGGTGGCGTGTTCACCATACTTCACGCCGCTCTATGGTGGCGTGTTCACCATACTTCACGCCGCTCTATGGTGGCGTTTCACGCCGCTCTATGGTGGCGTGTTCACCATACTTCACGCCGCTCTATGGTGGCGTGTTCACCATACTTGTGTAGCAATTCGTGGCCGCTTGAGTGTACCCGAACTGATGGTTAATTGCGCCCTTTGAGCCTGACCGACAGTTGTTGTCAAAGGGTTTGTCGTCATGATCTATTCGTGTTGAGTATAGAGCCCGTGTGCAATCCAGCCTAGTCCAACGCCAAATTAAGGTTCATATCCCCGCCGAGTACTCACGAGGTCTGGCGCGTGCAGTAGGTCGGTCGATCCATCTCCCAGGAGACAAGTTCAGCTTCCGACGACAGACGAGGCAGTAGCAAGTCGAAACCTTGCACTTCTTTGAGCACACGTACAACGCAAAGTACACGTATGCGTGCAAAATGTCTGGACGTATATGTGTTCGTGCGCTGGCCATGTCAGGTCAGTTGTAACACCTGTCGTGTTCTCACAGGTGGTCCACGACCTCATGCTGCACGGAGCTTCCAGCAAGATACTGGAGCAGGAGACACGCAAGCTGGAGGCATTCGAGTCTGTGGTGTTCAAGGTGACTCGTGCTGTTGCTGAGGAGAACGATTAATTAACGACACCACCTTTCTGCTTTGTGGTGGCAGATGAAGAAACACCGATCTCCCTTGCTGTCGCCCGTGAACTCCCATGCGCTGTGAATGAGCTCGGAATGGGTATCTGTTGGGAATGGAAACATTTCATTTATCAGTGCTGGTGCGTTCTGTGTTCGACGGCGTCGAAGGTGTCCGCCGAGACCGGCTGGTGTGGCGGCTGTTGCAGGACTTCCGTCGCGACATAATGAAGCGGCTGAGACGACAGAGCATCCGGGCGGGCACACTGAGCGGCGGCTTCCAGCTGGGGTCGGCGCCGGTCGCGGGCCGCACGCGCTCGATGCACACTCGGCGCGCCGCCCGCTCGATGGCTTCGCCCGGCGAGCTGCGAGACGGCACCGTCGAATCGGCCAGCAGGTCAGCCAGTCTCGGGCCGTTTCGATTGTCCGAGCAATGACGAGCGCCCTGACCGGCTGGCAGTCACTCTCTGGAACGCGAGGCAGACGAACGCTTCTCCCGTCCGGCCGGCTAGTTTTGTCCGGGGGCTGGCAGCTGAGTGGTGATGGCTCTGTCGTGTGTTAATCCAGCTTTGTTCATGCACCATTATTGCCAGCCTAACTTTCGATCTGCTGATGGTTTGCAGGGTGACCGCTGGTCGGCTTCTCAGTCTGCTGTTGTCAAAACTTTGAGCCACGCTAAGCCTGTTGTTCACTGGCTGAGTTCAGCTAATCCGTGGTGCAGGGGTCGTGACACCTGCGGGATGGGGGAGGGCTCGATTCCCCGTCTTTATGTCGAGGTATCCTCGAATGGAACGCGCCTGGAAGACCAGACATCCCCCATTGATCATCTATATGGACCCCAACAACTTACGGCATATTGTCTATGAATGGACACACCTTTCAGGAAAACCCTGCACATTTTGTGCTCATGACCTGGACGTCTTGTGGGCTGGTGCTAAGCTGTAAACATGACAGTGCTTTGGTGGTTCATTAGAGGCATTGGTGCCGATCTTGGGCGCTGTATTACTATTGGTGTTCAAAGCGGTGCCAAGTAAAAATGCTTAGTTCATCTGTCCGAAAATGTGGTGCTCTTCCAGCCAAGTTGACTGTTTTCTAACGCTTTCCTCCATTCTTCATTCAGCACATTTGGGCAGCCATCAGGGGTTCGTGGTCCCGCTATTCCCGCACATGTCTACGCCTCTGACGTTGTGACTAATGCGCTTGTGGTCAATCTGTCCACGCTTCGCCGCGGTGTGTAACTGCCAGTGAATGCGCCGGCGTCGGAGGCGGGCTCCCGCCGAACTCCCCATCATACACTCCAGGGTTGACATCTCAGCCACAGGACAGCGCGCAATCCGAGTGCAAGACCACGGCAAACTCGGCCGAGTCGTGCGGTATTCGAGTTGCAGTACCGGGTGCAAATCATCAGTTGACGGAGCAAACTCTTTTGTCTGCCGCGACCGTGCCCGCCTCCGACGCCGCCGCAGGTCACGCTGACTGCCCTGGCCATTCCTGTGCTCTGACCGGCCACTCTGTCCCAGCGAGGAGAGCGTGTTGCTGGAGGGCGATGAACTGCCTGCGCCACCGACTCGGGTCACATTCAGCGACACCCAGGTCCTGCTGAGGTCAGCTGACACCGCTGCCGCTCCCCTGCCCCTCCCCTGTCCCTCCCCCGGGTCACATTCAGCGACACCCAGGTCCTGCTGAGGTCAGCTGACACCGCTGCCCCTCCCCCTGTCCCGACCACCTCCCCTGGGTTACGTTCAGCGACACCCAGGTCCTGCTGAAATCAGCTGACACAGCTACCCATCTTCTGTCCCCACCACCTCCCTCGGGTCACATTCAGCGACACCCAGGTCCTGCTGAGGTCAGCTGACACCGCTGCCGCTCCCCTGCCGCTCCCCTGTCCCTCCCCCGGGTCACATTCAGCGACACCCAGGTCCTGCTGAGGTCAGCTGACACCGCTGTCCCTCCCCTGCCCCTCCCCTGTCACGTTCACCTCCCCCGGGTTACACTCAGCGATACCCAGGTCCTGCTGAGGTCAGCTGACACCGCTGTCCCTCCCCTGCCCCTCCCCTGTCACGTTCACCTCCCCCGGGTTACACTCAGCGATACCCAGGTCATGCTGAGGTCAGCTCATTTCACTCAAGTCCATTGGATACTTCTACGCCGCGTCCCACATCTGGTTTTCATGAAGTCTGCCTTTGGTGTGGAGTGTTCAGACCACCTCAATACAGGATATGTGACGGTAATATATATATATATATATATATATATATATATATATATATATATATATATATATATATATATATATATATATATATATAATATACTGTCACATATCCTGTATTGAGGTGGTCTGAACACTCCATGTATATATATATATATATATATATATATATATATATAAAAAAACATTTGGATCCATCACTACCGCCTCGCTAAGTCTGCATGGAGCTGCGTTGCGGTATGGAGACAGGCTGCTGTCTAACTGTTGTCCATTCACATGTCAATGGCTTTCCTGTTCACTCACTTGTCTTGGCTTGGCGAGCTGCTTGCTTTTTATATGGTTAAGCGTGCGTTCTGCGCTCGTGCGTGCGCGTCGCTTCGTGATACTAACGCTAAGCTTGTGTAATTAACCTGTTGTTTTTGGCCACCTGGCTTCTTCAACGCCGCCCAACATGCCCTAACACTGGATGACCGGCGTTTCTCGTGATCTCACGATTCTGCTTAATCAGTCCTAACTTGGGCCGATCTACCGCACCTATCCACCGCTGTTGTGTGATGTGCCACTGGTGTCAGGTTGCCGACGGTGACGACAAGTACATTTATGTCTCCTCCACTGTCTGTTCTCAACACTTTTATATCGGTGCTTTTATTATCCGTATTTCTCTAGCGATCACCATCAAGGCACTGTAGGGTATACGAGTGAACTCGTAAAATTAAGGCATCGTGTGCCTTAATTGTATGGCACACGGTGCACATCAGGCACATCAGGCACGCTGATGTGTCCGCGGGCCTTGTGCCGTGGATGCAGGGACAGGTGGTGTGTGTTTTGCGGTGGTGACGCTGCTCGTCGTACCGCCAGTCGACACACTTCCATTGACGAGTGTGACGAGCCGGAGGAGTTGGGCGCGTGGCAGTCGCGGCCACGCGCTTCCCTCAGTCCAGCCGGCAGCAGCGGCCGGCCGTCGCCCGCCGGCGAGGTCGATGTCGGCAGAGTGCCGCTCAGCACCAGGTCAGTGGTGGGTCATTGTCTGGTCAGTGCCGGGTCAGTGACGGGCTGGTGTCGGGTCCGGTATCGGGTCAATCTCTGGTCAGTGCCGGGTCAGTGGCGGGCTGGTGTCGGGTCTGGTATCGGGTCAATGTCTGGTCAGTGCCAGGTCAGTGTCGGGTCCGGTATCGGGTCAATCTCTGGTCAGTACCAGGTCAGTGACGGGCTGGTGTCGGGTCAATGTCTGGTCAGTGCCGGGTCAGTGGCGGGCTGGTGTCGGGTCCGGTATCGGGTCAATCTCTGGTCAGTGCCGGGTCAGTGGCGGGCTGGTGTCGGGTCCGGTATCGGGTCAATCTCTGGTCAGTGGCAGGCAGTGACGGGCTGGTGTCGGGTCCGGTATCGGGTCAATGTCTGGTCAGTGCCAGGTCAGTGTCGGGTCCGGTATCGGGTCGATCTCTGGTCAGTACCAGGCAAATATTGGATCAGTGTCTGTTCAGCATCGAACCAGCGTGGGTTACTATTAAATGAGTGGTGGGTCAATATCTGGCCAGTGCCGGGTTAATGTCGGGTCATTGTTGGGTCAATATTTGTTCAGCGTTGGCTCAGTGTGAGGAAAGAGTCAGACAGATCCTGGGACGAACGGTTCCTATGTCGTGAGCTGAGTGTGCCATGAGTGCTGACAGTAGAAGGCTGAGGGAAAGCGATGTTGTTAAAATAGAGGCAGGTCGTGAATAAATCAAGCCTTTTTCCATCTGCCGGTGAGAAGCTGAAGCCTGATTTGGAACTGGCTTCTATTCTATCCCATAGCATGTAACTTCGGTGTTGACTTACATCATCTCATCTGTTTTTTAATCAATCCTCTTTCTATGTACGGTGGGAAGCTGAAGGCTGATGTGGAACTGACCTCTCTTCTATCTAATTGCATGTAATTTTCGTGTTCACGTACACCATCGGATCTGTTTTAAAAAAAAATGGTTTCCAGTGTTCTCCGTGACATATTTTCCCTCAATATTCTAAACGGTTCCGACCATACTATATAGTAGGTGTGAGTTGATTAGTGAGTAGGTTGACTGACCCACCGTTCCAACATGTTTGTTGTTGTTGAAATATTCGCCTCTAGTGTTCTTTTGGTTAATTTCGGTTCTTTGACTCAAAATATGGCAACACAAATGCGATTGTCGAAGTAATTCCCTACACTAAGCCATCGAATTTCTGGGGGGGGGGGGGTGCCCCTTGTACGTCAGGCCTCGTCAGCCAGGTAGGCATGCAGATAATGATGACAAATGGCCAATGGAAATATACAACTCATTTACCTTCTGTCTACCACTAATGCTCAAGAGGTGCTCCTATGCCATTTCATTCTATTTCTTGATGGTAGCGACAGAGCGCCGGCGCTGTAGTGGTCTCGGCACCGGCGATACAAGCGTCATCTTGGTCAGCGGTGACGTGCCTGCCAACTTCCCAACAGTGCCTGTTGGATTACCAAGCAAGGTAGAGAGGTGCAAGTTGCGCCAAGAGGTAAATAATGAGCTGCGCTAAATTCCAATTGGTTATTTACCACCATTATGTTCATGCATATCTGGCTGAGGAGCCGTGACGCGTGGGGAAGGCGTGCCTAAAATAATGCAATCATGCGGTGTGGTCAAATTGTTTTCGGAAATTGCGCTTTTGATAGTCGTATTTTTTCGTGCAATATTCGAAATCAGCGCACCGAACATCACCAAAAATAAACGCCGGAGCTGAACGTTTCAGGCACAATGGTTGAAAAGGGTCACTTTATTAGCGACCCTTTATTTCCACCTCCAGTCCGCAGTCCACCTGACTGTATTAGTGAGGTGGACAGTCACGTTTGCCGGATCGTTAGTAGAATGAACAGTTACGTCCATCGGGTCGTCAGTGAGGTGGACAGTGACGTGTGTCGGCCCAGTAGTGTGGTGGACAGTGACGTGTGTCGGCCCAGTAGTGTGGTGGACAGTTACGTGTGTCGGCCCAGTAGTGTGGTGGACAGTTACGTGTGTCGGCCCAGTAGTGTGGTGGACAGTTACGTGTGTCGGCCCAGTAGTGTGGTGGACAGTTACGTGTGTCGGGCCAGTAGTTGGAAGACGTGTGTCGGGCCAGTAGTGTGGTGGACAGTTACGTGTGTCGGCCCAGTAGTGTGGTGGACAGCTACGTGTGTCGGCCCAGTAGTGTGGTGGACAGCTACGTGTGTCGGCCCAGTAGTGTGGTGGACAGCTACGTGTGTCGGCCCAGTAGTGTGGTGGACAGTTACGTGTGTCGGCCCAGTAGTGTGGTGGACAGTTACGTGTGTCGGCCCAGTAGTGTGGTGGACAGTTACGTGTGTCGGGCCAGTAGTGTGGTGGACAGCTACCTGTGTCGGGCCAGTAGTGTGGTGGACAGCTACGTGGGTCGGTTCAGTAGTGATGTGGACAGTCACGTGCACTGGATCAGTAATGGTGTGGACAGACACGTGTGCCTGGTCATTGGCGAGGTGGGCAGTCACGTAGTCTGTGTCCAAAGGTCCCGGGTTCAAAACTCATACCACTCGTGACATTTCCCAATCCCGCGGCCCACCGGCGAAACAGTGTGGGCGGCGCCATTAGCCGTAATCGTGCATAAAGTGCGTCGAGAACCACACAATAAACAAACGTAGTCTGTGTCGGTAGTGAGCAGGCCAATCACATGGTCGGGGTCGGTAGTGGTGTGGACGGTCACGTGGTGTCGGGGTCGGCAGTGGTGTGGACAGTCACGTGGTGTCGGGGTCGGCAGTGGTGTGGACGTCACGTGGTGTCGGGGTCGGCAGTGGTGTGGACAGTCACGTGGTGTCGGGGTCGGCAGTGGTGTGGACGGTCACGTGGTGTCGGGGTCGGCAGTGGTGTGGACAGTCACGTGGTGTCGGGGTCGGCAGTGGTGTGGACAGTCACGTGGTGTCGGGGTCGGCAGTGGTGTGGACAGTCACGTGGTGTCGGGGTCGGCAGTGGTGTGGACAGTCACGTGGTGTCGGGGTCGGCAGTGGTGTGGACAGTCACGTGGTGTCGGGGTCGGCAGTGGTGTGGACAGTCACGCGGTCCGGGTCGGTAGTGAGCTGGACGGGGTTGAACTGCGCCGCGCAGCCGCCGCCGACCCGGCCGCTCACGCCGCTTCCCCCAGCACGCCTAAGCAGCTGGCCGTCGAGCCCAACATCCACTTCGAGCTGGACGTCAAGGTGTTCGTCAACTCGGGCCGGTGTGCACTGCACACGCGCGAGCCGGCCCACACCCGGCCGGACGCCGACGACAGTGCCACCGACGGCAGGAGGTAGGACCGGCCGGACGCCGACGACACCTCCACCGACGGCAGGAGGTAGGACCGGCCGGACGCTTACGACACCGCCGCCGACGGCAGGAGGTAGGACCGGCCGGACGCCGACGACACCGCCACCGACGGCAGGAGGTAGGACCGGCCGGACGCCGACGACACCGCCACCGACGGCAGGGGGTAGGGTGGCCGGACGCCGACGACATCGCCACCGACGGCAGGAGGTAGGGTGGCCGGACGCCGACGACACCGCCACCGACGGCAGGAGGTAGGGTGGCCGGACGCCGCCGACGGCAGGAGGCAGGGTGGCCGGACGCCGACGACGGCAGGGGGTAGGGTGGCCGGACGCCGACGACACCGCCACCGACGGCAGGAGGTAGGGTGGCCGGACGCCGACGACACCGCCACCGACGGCATGAGGTAGGGTGGCCGGACGCCAACGACACCGCCACCGACGGCAGGAGACAGGCCGGCGGGCGGCCGAGCACGACTGTAGCGGCAAACGCTAGTGGTGGTGTGCTGGCGGCTCGAATTCGATGATTTGGGTAGGAATAAGTGTCACGTGGGTGATTCTAGTTCGGGTGGATCGTCACCACCGCTGATGTGGGCGTGTCGGGGACGTCGTGGGCGCGAATGATCAATTCTGGTCGAAGCGCCCTAAAGCCCAAATAACTAACTAACTAACTAACGTGTCAGACGTCGTCGGTAGATGCGTGCGACATAGGGCAGCTATCCTGTGCTGCGTGCCACCCCATCCGTTGCATCATGTCATCCGTACGCTTATCGATGTCCTGTCTTCTATGTTTCCGCGTTGTCGTGCAGGGTTGAATGGTTGGGCGCAATATGAGCACAGTAGTCGGGGCGCCCTAAAGCCCAAATAACTAACTAACAAGGTTGAATGGTCCGGCGATATTCAGCCCGCAGCAGGTTGTGCACTGCGATCAAATGCGATGCTCTTTGATTACATGAGGTTTGATCACTCACGTTAATTGTTGTTTCATCTCCTGTGTTCTTCAATTGTAATATATTCGCCTTGTGTACTCTAAATGATTGAACTAAATATGTTAGGTATCCTTATCGCATACCAGCATCCTTATCATATCATATCCTTATCCTTATCGCATCCTTATCGTGAAATGTACTGTGCGCTATTTCTTCTGCGTAGTGTTGTACTACTTCTATGTGTGAAACTTGCTACCTAGTGAAAATGGGCCTTGTGTTATATGCTGGCACTGCTGATTGTGCACCTGTTGCTCACCAGAACGCAGTATGTGCCCCTTATATGGGTTTTGTGCTGACACTGCTGTACGACATACGTTGCTCCTCATCCTTGTACAAACGAATGATGTATACACAAAACTACTGGAAATCAGTGTAATATCATAGACTCGTGCACATCCTCTAGCATAGTGAAAATTGACATCCTGAATGGTTAAACGCTTCAAATCCCAGTTGCTTTAATCTTGCGAGGAACACCAACATTGTGAGTTTTGGCTGTTGAGAAAGATAGTGTACTCATCTTCATGACCTGACAAGTCATTAGAATCTGATGATAGAGGATGCAGATCAGCAAGGAACTTTTCTTGGTATAAAATCTTGGTAATCTTGGTAATCAAATCTTGGTTCTTGGTATGCGGTGCCATTTTGTGTGACAATGAGTGGAAAATTGACTGTCGAAAAGTGGAGGTAAGAGTGGAAAATCATTCCTCCTGGGTGTCACTTTCCACAACAGTCGATAAATTTTGGGACAGTGCAGAGATGTGTATGATGGGCATGGCCTAAGCGTGGCGTACGTGATGTCATCACTATTAGCTACCATGTTAGCGTGTGTGACGTCACCACCATTAACCACCATGTCAGCGTACGTGGACGTGTGTGACGTCACCACCATTAGCCACCGTGTCAGAGTATGTTGACGTGTGTGACGTCACCACCATTAGCCACCATGTCGGCGTGTGTGACGTCACCACCATTAGCCACCGTGTCAGCGTACGTGGACGTGTGTGACGTCACCACCGTGTCAGCGTATGTGGACGTGTGTGACGTCACCACCGTGTCAGCGTATGTGGACGTGTGTGACGTCACCACCGTGTCAGCGTATGTGGACGTGTGTGACGTCACCACCGTGTCAGCGTATGTGGACGTGTGTGACGTCACCACCATGTCAGGGTATGTGGACGTGTGTGACGTCACCACCGTGTCAGGGTATGTGGACGTGTGTGACGTCACCACCGTGTCAGGGTATGTGGACGTGTGTGACGTCACCACCGTGTCAGGGTATGTGGACGTGTGTGACGTCACCACCGTGTCAGGGTATGTGGACGTGTGTGACGTCACCACCGTGTCAGCGTATGTGGACGTGTGTGACGTCACCACCGTGTCAGGGTATGTGGACGTGTGTGACGTCACCACCGTGTCAGGGTATGTGGACGTGTGTGACGTCACCACCGTGTCAGGGTATGTGGACGTGTGTGACGTCACCACCGTGTCAAGCGTCCTTCAGGGTATGTGGACGTGTGTGACGTCACCACCGTGTCAGGATGTGGACGTGTGTGACGTCACCACCGTATGTGGACGTGTGTGACGTCACCACCGTGTCAGGGTATGTGGACGTGTGTGACGTCACCACCGTGTCAGGTATGTGGACGTGTGTGACGTCACCACCGTGTCAGGGTATGTGGACGTGTGTGACGTCACCACCGTGTCAGGGTATGTGGACGTGTGTGACGTCACCACCGTGTCAGGTATGTACCCCTAGTGTGTGACGTCACCACCGTGTCAGGATATGTGGACTGTGTGACGTCACCACCGTGTCAGGGTATGTGGACGTGTGTGACGTCACCACCGTGTAGGCGTGGTGACGTCACCACCGTGTCAGGGTATGTGGACGTGTGTGACGTCACCACCGTGTCAGGGTATGTGGACGTGTGTGACGTCACCACCGTGTCAGAGGTATGTGGACGTGTGTGACGTCACCACCGTGTCAGGGTATGTGGACGTGTGTGACGTCACCACCGTGTCAGGGTATGTGGACGTGTGTGACGTCACCACCGTGTCAGCGTATGTGGACGTGTGTGACGTCACCACCGTGTCAGGTATGTGGACGTGTGTGACGTCACCACCGTGTCAGGGTATGTGGACGTGTGTGACGTCACCACCGTGTCAGGGTATGTGGACGTGTGTGACGTCACCACCGTGTCAGGGTATGTGGACGTGTGTACGTCACCACCGTGTCAGGTATGTGGACGTGTGTGACGTCACCACCGTGTCAGGGTATGTGGACGTGTGTGACGTCACCACCGTGTCAGGTATGTGGACGTGTGTGACGTCACCACCGTGTCAGGGTATGTGGACGTGTGTACGTCACCACCGTGTCAGGGTATGTGGACGTGTGTGACGTCACCACCGTGTCAGGGTATGTGGACGTGTGTGACGTCACCACCGTGTCAGGGTATGTGGACGTGTGTGACGTCACCACCGTGTCAGGGTATGTGGACGTGTGTGACGTCACCACCGTGTCAGGGTATGTGGACGTGTGACGTCACCACCGTGTCAGGGTATGTGGACGTGTGTGACGTCACCACCGTGTCAGGGTATGTGGACGTGTGTGACGTCACCACCGTGTCAGGGTATGTGGACGTGTGACGTCACCACCGTGTCAGGGTATGTGGACGTGTGTGACGTCACCACCGTGTCAGGGTATGTGGACGTGTGTGACGTCACCACCGTGTCAGGTATGTGGACGTGTGTGACGTCACCACCGTGTCAGGGTATGTGGACGTGTGTGACGTCACCACCGTGTCAGGACGTGGTACGTCACCACCGTGTCGGTAGTGGACGTGTGTGACGTCACCACCGTGTCAGGGTATGTGGACGTGTGTGACGTCACCACCGTGTCAGGGTATGTGGACGTGTGTGACGTCACCACCGTGTCAGGGTATGTGGACGTGTGTGACGTCACCACCGTGTCAGGGTATGTGGACGTGTGTACGTCACCACCGTGTCAGGGTATGTGGACGTGTGTGACGTCACCACCGTGTCAGGGTATGTGGACGTGTGACGTCACCACCGTGTTTGGCGTGTGTGACGTCACCACCGTGTCAGGGTATGTGGACGGTGTGACGTCACCACCGTGCTGTGTGACGTCACCACCGTGTCTACGTGTGCGTCACCACCGTGTCAGGGTATGTGGACGTGTGTACGTCACCACCGTGTCAGGGTATGTGGACGTGTGTGACGTCACCACCGTGTCAGGGTATGTGGACGTGTGTGACGTCACCACCGTGTCAGGGTATGTGGACGTGTGTGACGTCACCACCGTGTCAGGGTATGTGGACGTGTTGACGTCACCACCGTGTCAGGGTATGTGGACGTGTGTGACGTCACCACCGTGTCAGGGTATGTGGACGTGTGTGACGTCACCACCGTGTCAGGGTATGTGGACGTGTGTGACGTCACCACCGTGTCAGGGTATGTGGACGTGTGTGACGTCACCACCGTGTCAGGGTATGTGGACGTGTGTGACGTCACCACCGTGTCAGGGTATGTGGACGTGTGTGACGTCACCACCGTGTCAGGTATGTGGACGTGTGTGACGTCACCACCGTGTCAGGGTATGTGGACGTGTGTACGTCACCACCGTGTCAGGGTATGTGGACGTGTGTGACGTCACCACCGTGTCAGGTATGTGGACGTGTGTGACGTCACCACCGTGTCAGGGTATGTGGACGTGTGTGACGTCACCACCGTGTCAGGGTATGTGGACGTGTGTGACGTCACCACCGTGTCAGGGTATGTGGACGTGTGTGACGTCACCACCGTGTCAGGTGGAGGTGTGTGAGACCACCGTGTCAGGGTATGTGGACGTGTGTGACGTCACCACCGTGTCAGGGTATGTGGACGTGTGTGACGTCACCACCGTGTCAGGGTATGTGGACGTGTGTGACGTCACCACCGTGTCAGGGTATGTGGACGTGTGTGACGTCACCACCGTGTCAGGGTATGTGGACGTGTGTGACGTCACCACCGTGTCAGGGTATGTGGACGTGTGTGACGTCACCACCGTGTCAGGGTATGTGGACGTGTGTGACGTCACCACCGTGTCAGGGTAGTGGACGTGTGTGACGTCACCACCATTCACACCTGTCGGGTATGTGGACGTGTGTGACGTCACCACCGTGTCAGGGTATGTGGACGTGTGTGACGTCACCACCGTGTCAACGTGTCAGCGTATGTGGACGTGTGTGACGTCACCACCGTGTCAGGGTATGTGGACGTGTGTGACGTCACCACCGTGTCAGGGTACGTGGACGTGTGTGACGTCACCACCGTGTCAGGGTACGTGGACGTGTGTGACGTCACCACCGTGTCAGGGTATGTGGACGTGTGTGACGTCACCACCGTGTCAGGGTATGTGGACGTGTGTGACGTCACCACCGTGTCAGGGTATGTGGACGTGTGTGACGTCACCACCGTGTCAGGGTATGTGGACGTGTGTGACGTCACCACCGTGTCAGGGTATGTGGACGTGTGTGACGTCACTACCGTGTCAGGGTACGTGGACGTGTGTGACGTCACCACCGTGTCAGCGTATGTGGACGTGTGTGACGTCACCACCGTGTCAGGGTATGTGGACGTGTGTGACGTCACCACCGTGTCAGGGTATGTGGACGTGTGTGACGTCACCACCGTGTCAGGGTATGTGGACGTGTGTGACGTCACCACCGTGTCAGGGTATGTGGACGTGTGTGACGTCACCACCGTGTCAGGGTACGTGGACGTGTGTGACGTCACCACCGTGTCAGGGTATGTGGACGTGTGTGACGTCACCACCGTGTCAGCGTATGTGGACGTGTGTGACGTCACCACCGTGTCAGGGTATGTGGACGTGTGTGACGTCACCACCGTGTCAGGGTATGTGGACGTGTGTGACGTCACCACCGTGTCAGCGTATGTGGACGTGTGTGACGTCACCACCGTGTCAGCGTATGTGGACGTGTGTGACGTCACCACCGTGTCAGGGTATGTGGACGTGTGTGACGTCACCACCGTGTCAGGGTATGTGGACGTGCACCAGGCGCGGCCGGCAGCAGTCGGGCCTCTCTGACGAGAGCACGCCGTCGGTGGGTCGCCGACGCGGAGGCATGCTGCACAGCAGCTCACAGTCCAGACTCAAGAGGGCGCCACCTTCGCTCTCCACCTCCATCGCCGACCTGACCGTCTTCCACATCCCCGGACTGGACGTCAAGGTGGGTGGCGTTCCACCGTCTTCCACGTTCTAGAGTGCCATGCGCTCATACATGACGTATCCTGCTGCTAGGCAATGTAGCGTGGCTGATCTCTTGTGTGACCACCGTGGTTCTCGTAGCTTCCCACGTCCCCAGTATCATAGAGACGCGTTGTGGCGGCAAGCATCGGAGAGAATGACGACCGTTTGAATCTAGCAGCAAAGGCCGGCTCCTGACAGTTGAGGCGAGCCGGCCGGCGGGCCGGCAGTGATCCGCTCGCGTCTGCCCGGCAGCTGCACTACGACTCCAAGATGGTGTCGGCCTGCGCGTCGCCGCTGGTGGGCGCGCCGGCGGGCCGTCAGTCGCCCGACCTGTCGGCCACCGGTGGCGCCACCTCCGGCCGGCGCGCGCCGCTCTCCAAGCGCGCCAGTCTGTTCGTGTGGCTGACGCTGCAGAGCATCCCCACCGAGACGGTGGTCAGCCCGCACATACTCGACTTCCTCGACCAGCTGTTCGAGCTGCTGCCCATGACGCGCGGCCTGAACGCCGTCGAGCCGTCGCCGGAGGGTTAGTGTGGCGTTGTGTGCTGGAGGGCGACTGCAGTCGATCTGGAGGGTGACTGCAGTCGATCTGGAGGGCGACTGCAGGTTGCCGTGTCGGAGTTCCACCTCAGAGTTTTGGTGTCGTTTGTGTTTCTTACTTCCGCATTTCGTTTTTCCTTCATGCATTTGTGTTTTCTACAAGCCCCTAGCAGCTAGTGCGTATCATCGTTTACGGAACACGCCGGCTCTTAATAAGGTGTGAGCACGTTTGTTAGGGCTACTAATATTGCACATGGCATGCGACTAAGGTCTAGTTGAAGCTGGTCTGTTATGTCTGTCCGATGACCTATGTGTCCTGCCTGTGACTTTCTCACCTGTTCTCCAGACGCTTCCGTCTACCCGCAGACCGTTTAACTTCCTCCTTTGATCTTTTCGCCTCTTTTTCTGACCTGCTTGATCCATCGACGATACTGACCTCGTGTGACTAGTCCATTTCCCAGATGAGCCTCGCCCCATGTGACGTGTTGCATCATCGAAACCTGGCTGACCTCGTGTCTTCCGTCGACAGCACTGGACGACGACCCGGCCAGCCAGTCGGGCAGCTACGCCGGCTCCTTCCCGGTGGACGTGATCGTCTTCTTCCACATGCAGCCGTCCACATTCCGGTTCTCGTGTCTGCCAGTGTCCAGGGTCGAGTGTCTCCTGCGGCTGCCCAGCCTCGACCTCGTCTTCTCGTCCAAGCGCTCCGAGCCGGAGCCAACGTGAGTGGCCAGCTACTAACAACGCCACCGGTCCTCACTCGGAGTCTCACAGGCGTCCGCTAAGCCGATTTGTCGCGATGTTTGTGTTTTTTTTTTCTTCAATGCGTTGTTTACTTGTGTCCAACCTGTGATCGTTGCGTCGCATCCGATCAGAACCGGCTGCGATACTAGTCTACAAATCGTTCGCATTCTACAAAGCGAATTGCACCGGAACAGACTAACTTTACTAATACTTGAAAGTCTTCATTGGCAACTCGTCATGTCTCAATTAAGCAAACACGATAACTTATGGGGTCACCAAGTCCTGATGCTTCGTTAATTTTGTGTTTGTGCCAAGAGAAGGTCGTCTACTATTTGTGGCGAAGACTTGGGAACCTTGTTTGCTGTTCGTTTTAGATGAATGTCAAAGGAATTTAAATAATTTCCGGCTTTTTTCCTACGTAGCGGTTATGGTTCGGTCAGGCACTTGGCAGCGGAGCTATGGTGACCATTTTTCAGACATCAATGCAACTACAGTAGTCGTTACCCGGCCAGGCCATACAGGGAGTCATACCGACCGTTGTCTGGCCGTACAGTGAGTCATGCTAACCATTGTCTGGCCGTGTATGGAGCTATACTGACCATTGTCTGGGCGTGCAGGGAGCTATACTGACCATTGTCTTGCCATACAGGGTGTCATATTGGCGATTGTCTGGCCGAACAAGGAGTCATACTGACCGTTGTCTGGCTGTACAGGGAGCTATACTGACCATTGTCTGGCCCGGTAACTCAGTGGAGCTATGCTGGCCGTTGTCTGGCCGTACATGGAGCTATGATGACCATTCGGCTGACCGTACAAAAAATAATGGATGTACAAGAGGTCCTACTGACCTTAATTGTCTGGCCGTACAGGGAGCTATACTGACCGTTGTCTGGCTGTACAGGGAGCTATACTGACCATTGTCTGGCCGTGTATGGAGCTATACTGACCATTGTCTGGCCGTACAGGGAGCTATACTGACCATTGACTGGCCATACAGGGAGCTATACTGACCATTGACTGGCCGTACAGGGAGCTATACTGACCATTGACTGGCCGTACAGGGAGCTATGCTGACCATTGACTGGCCGTACAGGGAGCTATGTGATACTGGCCATTACATGGCCACAGAGAGCCGCACTGACCGTCACATAGCCACAGGGAGCCGGGCTGACCATTACATGGCCACAGGGGCCGGGAGGAGACAACTGACCTTCACATGGCCACAGGGAGCCGCCGGCCGGGGCCGGCAGGAGGCGCGGTGTCGGCCGGTCGCCGCGCGAGTTCGGCGACACACCCGCCGGCGGTCTGAGCGTGACCGGAGTGCTGGCCGACTTCAGCCTGTACGTGTTCCACCCGTACGGCAACAAGTTCACCAAGGACCACGTGACCAGCCCACTCAACGACACCGACCGCAAGGACTCGCTCAGCGTCCAGGTGGAGTTTGTCCAGTTCATCGTGTCGCGCTCGAGGAAGCTGGACTCGGACAGCTCCGGGGCGGACAACAGCAAAGCCATCGTGCGCTTCTCGAGTGAGTGGGCCCGGCTGTTACTGGTATCTAATGCAGGATCGTACCATGAAGTGATAAGAAGCCTAAATTTTAAACGTGCCGCCGGTCCCTGGACGGATCGGTAAGTCCTTGTATAGTGATGAGCTGTGGCTGGGGGCATGCCTTGGAGTCTGAGACATCGCATTAGGAGAACGACGCATGCGTTTGCGCCGTCCTCAGTTTTGGAAAGGAAGGCCTGCTGTTTTAACCTATGTGTACCCGAATGTGCTATCTCCAGCTGGCTAATTGGGCGAACATATCGACTGCGTCGGTTATGTTGTGATGCTTCAAGTTCGCAGCACGCACAGCGCATGTTTGCCCTCCGGTTTGCTATTGAGCTGATCAGTTCGTCGAGGTGGAACAATGTCAATTATCTGCTGACACGCGTTGAGCTTGCCTCTGATATGACAACTTGTGTCCCACAGCCTCATCTCACCTGCCCGTGATGTGACCTGTGATGACCAACAGCTGTTATTGGCCGGCCCATATGGGCCTAAACCAGTGCAGTTATGCGCCCTAAAACCCAAATAACTAACTAACTAACGATGTACCTGTGATGACCAACAGCTGTTATTGGCCGGACCCGATGCTCTAACTGCAACCTGACATGACCTGTAAAGACCAGCAGCCGTGATTGACCTGGGTTCGTCTCCCTTCAAGTGCCACCTGCTGTGACCTCTGCTCTCCGGCAGCCGTGATTGACCTGGGCTCGGCGTCCTTCAAGTGCGATCTGTTGTGGTCTCTGTTGGCCGGCAGCCGTGATTGACCTGGGCTCGTCTCCCTTCAAGTGCCACCTGATGTGACCTCTGCTCTCCGGCAGCCGTGATTGACCTGGGCTCGGCGTCCTTCAAGTACGACATGCGTCGGCTGACCGAGATCCTGGCCTTTCCCAAGGCCTGGTACCGTCGCACTATCGTGCGCAGGATGTTCCTCGGTCAGTGGCGCCGGAAACCACAGCAGGCATGCTATGTTGTCAGCTCTGCTGACCTGGCGAGGGTTGCTTAACCACTGCGTACAATGGTACAGCTCCATGGTGTATGTGTGACATATGGTGTATGTAGGGTGTGATATCTGTAGTATGATGTGTGTACATGTATATACAATATTGCTGAAGAGAACATACTCGTGGACTGCTTGGGCGGCGCATTCCTGCTCTCGCGATCCTCCAACGTGCTTGTGACGGCGCGCTGCTCCTATGTCTGTCTGTCTTGTGACGGCGTGCTGCTCCTATGTCTGTCTGTCTTGTGACGGCGCGCTGCTCCTATGTCTGTCTGTCTTGTGACGGCGCGCTGCTCCTATGTCTGTCTGTCTGTCTTGTGACGGCGCGCTGCTCCTATGTCTGTCTGTCTTGTGACGGCGCGCTGTTCCTATGTCTCTCTGTCTTGTGACGGCGCGCTGCTCCTATGTCTGTCTGTCTTGTGACGGCGCGCTGCTCCTATGTCTGTCTGTCTGTCTTGTGACGGCGCGCTGCTCCTATGTCTGTCTGTCTTGTGACGGCGCGCTGCTCCTATGTCTGTCTGTCTTGTGACGGCGTGCTGCTCCTATGTCTGTCTGTCTTGTGACGGCGCGCTGCTCCTATGTCTGTCTGTCTTGTGACGGCGTGCTGCTCCTATGTCTGTCTGTCTTGTGACGGCGTGCTGCTCCTATGTCTGTCTGTCTGTCTTGTGACGGCGTGCTGCTCCTATGTCTGTCTGTCTTGTGACGGCGTGCTGCTCCTATGTCTGTCTGTCTTGTGACGGCGCGCTGCTCCTATGTCTGTCTGTCTTGTGACGGCGTGCTGCTCCTATGTCTGTCTGTCTTGTGACGGCGTGCTGCTCCTATGTCTGTCTGTCTTGTGACGGCGCGCTGTTCCTATGTCTGTCTGTCTTGTGACGGCGTGCTGCTCCTATGTCTGTCTGTCTTGTGACGGCGCGCTGCTCCTATGTCTGTCTGTCTTGTGACGGCGTGCTGCTCCTATGTCTGTCTGTCTTGTGACGGTGTGCTGCTCCTATGTCTGTCTGTCTTGTGACGGCGTGCTGCTCCTATGGCTGTCTGTCTTGTGACGGCGCGCTGTTCCTATGTCTGTCTGTCTTGTGACGGCGCGCTGTTCCTATGTCTGTCTGTCTTGTGACGGTGTGCTGCTCCTATGTCTGTCTGTCTTGTGACGGCGCGCTGCTCCTATGTCTGTCTGTCTTGTGACGGCGTGCTGCTCCTATGTCTGTCTGTCTTGTGACGGCGTGCTGCTCCTATGTCTGTCTGTCTGTCTTGTGACGGCGTGCTGCTCCTATGTCTGTATGTCTGTCTTGTGACGGCGCGCTGCTCCTATGTCTGTCTGTCTTGTGACGGCGTGCTGCTCCTATGTCTGTCTGTCTGTCTTGTGACGGCGCGCTGCTCCTATGTCTGTCTGTCTTGTGACGGCGTGCTGCTCGTATGTCTGTCTGTCTTGTGACGGCGCGCTGCTCCTATGTCTGTCTGTCTTGTGACGGTGTGCTGCTCCTATGTCTGTCTGTCTGTCTTGTGACGGCGTGCTGCTCCTATGTCTGTCTGTCTTGTGACGGCGCGCTGCTCCTATGTCTGTCTGTCTTGTGACGGCGCGCTGCTCCTATGTCTGTCTGTCTTGTGACGGCGCGCTGCTCCTATGTCTGTCTGTCTTGTGACGGCGCGCTGTTCCTATGTCTGTCTGTCTTGTGACGGCGCGCTGCTCCTCTGTCTGTCTGTCTTGTGACGGCGCGCTGTTCCTATGTCTGTCTGTCTTGTGACGGCGCGCTGCTCCTATGTCTGTCTGTCTTGTGACGGCGCGCTGCTCCTATGTCTGTCTGTCTGTCTTGTGACGGCGCGCTGCTCCTATGTCTGTCTGTCTTGTGACGGCGCGCTGCTCCTATGTCTGTCTGTCTTGTGACGGCGCGCTGCTCCTATGTCTGTCTGTCTTGTGACGGCGCGCTGCTCCTATGTCTGTCTGTCTTGTGACGGCGCGCTGCTCCTATGTCTGTCTGTCTTGTGACGGCGTGCTGCTCCTATGTCTGTCTGTCTGTCTTGTGACGGCGCGCTGCTCCTATGTCTGTCTGTCTGTCTGTCTTGTGACGGCGCGCTGCTCCTATGTCTGTCTGTCTTGTGACGGCGCGCTGCTCCTATGTCTGTCTGTCTTGTGACGGCGTGCTGCTCCTATGTCTGTCTGTCTTGTGACGGTGTGCTGCTCCTATGTCTGTCTGTCTGTCTTGTGACGGCGCGCTGCTCCTATGTCTGTCTGTCTGTCTGTCTTGTGACGGCGCGCTGTTCCTATGTCTGTCTGTCTTGTGACGGCGCGCTGCTCCTATGTCTGTCTGTCTTGTGACGGCGCGCTGCTCCTATGTCTGTCTGTCTTGTGACGGCGCGCTGCTCCTATGTCTGTCTGTCTTGTGACGGTGTGCTGCTCCTATGTCTGTCTGTCTGTCTTGTGACGGCGCGCTGTTCCTATGTCTGTCTGTCTTGTGACGGCGCGCTGTTCCTATGTCTGTCTGTCTTGTGACGGCGCGCTGCTCCTATGTCTGTCTGTCTTGTGACGGCGTGCTGCTCCTATGTCTGTCTGTCTTGTGACGGCGTGCTGCTCCTATGTCTGTCTGTCTTGTGACGGCGTGCTGCTCCTATGTCTGTCTGTCTTGTGACGGCGTGCTGCTCCTATGTCTGTCTGTCTTGTGACGGCGCGCTGCTCCTATGTCTGTCTGTCTGTCTGTCTTGTGACGGCGCGCTGTTCCTATGTCTGTCTGTCTTGTGACGGCGCGCTGCTCCTATGTCTGTCTGTCTTGTGACGGCGCGCTGTTCCTATGTCTGTCTGTCTTGTGACGGCGCGCTGCTCCTATGTCTGTCTGTCTTGTGACGGCGCGCTGTTCCTATGTCTGTCTGTCTTGTGACGGCGCGCTGCTCCTATGTCTGTCTGTCTTGTGACGGCGCGCTGCTCCTATGTCTGTCTGTCTGTCTTGTGACGGCGCGCTGCTCCTATGTCTGTCTGTCTTGTGACGGCGCGCTGCTCCTATGTCTGTCTGTCTTGTGACGGCGCGCTGCTCCTATGTCTGTCTGTCTTGTGACGGCGCGCTGCTCCTATGTCTGTCTGTCTTGTGACGGCGCGCTGCTCCTATGTCTGTCTATCTTGTGACGGCGTGCTGCTCCTATGTCTGTCTGTCTTGTGACGGCGCGCTGCTCCTATGTCGGTCTTGTGACTGCGCGATGTTCCTATGTATGTCTTGATCCACTGATCCTCAGATATGTGTGCTGGCATTGTGTTCATGGCACTGCCACGTCAACCAGGCGTTGTTTAATGTTGACTGTTTGCCCTCTAATATTACGCACGTAATTATTCCATTCCACATGACCAGCTAGATAGTGTTATCCTCCGTCTGTGATGACGTGATGACCTGCGGTGTGATGTGATCATGTAGGGGTCATAATTAGTGTGATGTGTACTATTAATCAAACAGCTCTGCGGTAAGACACAATTAAACACTGACCACCAGCCGACGAGATCCAACGTACCTTTTGTGACGCACCGTCATGCACATGGCGTAGGTCACTCGTAGCACGCGTAGTCGGTAGATCTTCGTCTGACAATGTATGGAGACTTGCACGAACATTTGACTCGCAGTCGCCGGCTTGTTGTTTGGTTCTACGATGCGACGCCCTGGTGAGCTGCATGACCACTGCAGTTGATGCGCCCTGAACCCCCCCCCAAGCCCTGGTGACCCAGGACGTCTGTTTACCATCACCGTTAGCTGGTCGGGCAATGCGGAAGCGGTCGCCTGACCTGTCGCCTGACCTGTCGCCTGACCTGTCGTCTGACCTGTCGCTCTGACCTGTCGCCTGACCTGTCGCCTGACCTGTCGCCTGACCCGCAGGTGACTTGGGCGACACGACCATTGCGGCGGAGGTGGCGTCGCCCGGCTCTGCCGAGAAGCAGCCCGCGGGCGGCGCTGGTGGCGGGCTCTTGGCGCCGGCGCGCTCCAGCAGTGGTACCGAGGTTCGCCAGCGGCCCAGCAGGCTTCACGGTAGGTGGCGGTGTGACGAGAGCCGTGCCGCCGGCCGGTGTAGCGCGCCGGCTCGCTCGCCCGCCTGATGCGGGCTGGCCTCCATTCTGTGGATGTTGTACAGTCATTGCAGCTAATGTCCCGTTCAAGTCCCAACAATTGACGTGCCTAATATCGTGCCTGCCCGCTCACCTGATACCGTCTGGCCTACCTTCTGTGGATGTTGCACAGTCAATGCAGCAGATGCCCCGTTGAAGTCCCAACAATTAACCCCACCCCTTCTTGTCACCACGATAATAGGCCAGGTTTAGAGAATGGGCTGTGTTTATGCTTTTTGTTGTCTACAATGCTTACGTGTATCAAGTATTTATATGTTGTGTGCTTGTGTATTGTGTAATATATCCAGGAAAACATCAGTTCGTGGTGTCCATCGTTCAGTGCCAACGGAAGAAGTGGAGCGAGATTTAGCTATGTGTAGTTGCGGCATGCTATGTTAGTATGCATTCGTCCTGTCAGTGTACTTCCACTGAAAATATAGTTACATGTGAAGCTTAGCATTTTGCCTACACATACTGCGGTGTGGTTCTTTCACATCACGGCGCAATGTAGGAAGTGACAACACTGAAGCGTGGACCTTATCGCAAATGAGTTCGAATCCACAACCGGCGGCATACCACCACCCGCGACCAATCGGCGCGAGAGGTTGGCGACGCTATACGGTCTAGCGATGTGAACTGCGTCAAAAAAACCAGACAACACCGTTTACTTTGTGCCCCACAGTGTGGCGTTGTCTCTGCTCCAGGGATATTTTCCCTGTGTTTTGACCCCGGCCATACTGCCACACGGGTACTGTATGTGCCGCACTTCTCCAGAGGCAGCTCAGTCGGGACCCTGTGTTTTAACCCAGGCCATACTGTCACACAGGTGCTGTATGTGCCACACTTGTGGCTTGTTGTAAAACCTGTACGAACCTAATATCTGTAAAAGAGCAGTCTTTTGACACTCACCGGTGGGGTGGGCGGGGAGAAATCCGCTGTCCATCCTGCATTTTTTCCGACGATATATCATAAACGGGCAGGAATATTGTAATGCAATGTTATTACCTTGTTAGAAATTGTTCACCATACAAACAAAAATCAGTTGGTGAATATAGGAACTGCGGGGCTCAAAGTCGATCCACCGGCCGCCGAGTGTTTAGGGTGACAAAGGTTTCGTAGGTCCGTTGGCGTGGCCGCGCGGTGTGGCAGCCGATCTCGACCTCATATGACCCTGAAGGTATTGACATAGGGTCATGCAATTTATACCGAACTGAGTTCACTACAGCCGTTATCTACCCTCCAAAGTTTTGTGCTAGCTTTAGTAGTTTCGAGATTTTATGGGCGAATCCGCCCCTTCCCCTCCGGTGCGCGTTATGTGAGAGGCCCCCGGAGCGTGGTTAAGGCAGCATTTGTGTTTTGGAAATATGTTGACATGACTGTGACTGTTGCCATATGTAATTTAATTGTGTCATCGGATACCACTTTATTCCAGCAGATCTACACATTATCAGGACGTTTTCACTTCAGAGGTTCTCAAGGGACACAATACTGACTTTGAATGTTGCATACGTAGGGGTGCAATGTTTCTGCATCACAGTGCTGACAGCTGATGTTGACTCAGTTACTGCGGTGATGGAGCCGTGTTCAGACTGACATGCCGGTAACATTCCCGGACCAGCTGATGTTGACTCAGTTACTGCGGTGATGGAGCCGTGTTCAGACTGACATGCCGGTAACATTCTCGGACCAGCTGATGTTGATTCAGTTACTGCGGTGATGGAGCGGTGTTCAGACTGACATGCCGGTAACATTCCCGGTAACATTCTCGGACCGGTAACATTCCTGGCTGGTAACATTCCCGGACCAGCAGTTGGTGCAGCGAATACACCGAAATGCATTGTGTGTCGTCGCCATTGCCGGACCAGCCTGGCCTCCTGTGTCCCGTGGCATAGGCCATTGAGTGTGCAGCTGGGCTGGCTCCAGCACCAGTGCTGACAATGGGTCCATATACACAATATTGCGTCTCTAGTTTAATGTTGTAATACGTAAACGGTTCGATCGGGATGTGTCGTTGTCCTTGGCGCATCCACGATTTCGCTCAGGATACTGGCAAATCGGACAGGACACCCGTCGCGAGTGTAGAAACAGAAACAAACGAGGGCCTGCAAGTAATTTGTCGGTTATGTAGACCAATTCAAATATGTACATCCTGATGTGGTAAAGAAAGGTTCCTCATGTTTGGTTGAAGAAGATGCCTTGATATTCGCAAGTCTTGGGTCTCCAAAGACAGCTGTTGGGAGATCTACAGGGGCTATAGCAATCGCAAGTAGACTTTTGGATTCACAATTATGTAAATGCAAGTCGCTACTTTTTACGTACATTTTTGTATAGTCTGACATTTAGTATTTGTAATGGAGCCAGAGTGGAAGTCCCAATTGAAGTACACATTCCGGGACCAGAAGGCTTTTCATGATACGTGCTGCGTTGATATTTGTATTCCATGGTGATTCGTTGAAGGCTGGGCAAAACAAGCCGAAATAAACACCTTTTTTAACCGTTGTCTTTAGCAAATAAGAATCCAGAGAAGTTCGAGAATCTTCCAGAAGCTAAAGATTCGCCTGGGTATAATTACTGTTAAAACTACGAAACATTTCAGTTTTGTACCTTAACAACAAAGTGGCTAAAACTCAAAAGTGGGTTAAGTTTTAGCACCAGGTAGCTGAAACATCAGCTAAAGCTAGTTGTCACCATCTCGTTTAAGCCGTGGTTTAAGCCGACCAAAACTACCATGTGCTAAACGCTGGCCAGTCCTGGTTGTGACCCAACTGTACATACAATAGACTATAGTCGTCCCTGCAATAGACACAAGGGTTGTCCATTGTTCTGCAGTTCTCCAGCGGCGGCTCAGTCTGGACCCGACGCCGCAGAACGCCAACAACCCAGCGTCAGTGGCGGTGCCCTCCTCCTGGGAGACGCTCGTGCTGTTCGCCGTCAACTTCACCAAGCTCAACGTCCACATGAACATGGGCAATGTCATGGGCAACGTCACGTCAGTAGCTCCATCGAGCTCAGCTCGCTGTCCCGAACCTCAGTCGAATGTCCCATCTCACACAGTTTTAAGCTGGCTTGATGTTTTTATAAGCGTCAGGCTGTTGTTGAGCCAAACAGCTTGCAGACCGGCCTGGGTATCACCAGCGGATTCGTTGGACGGTTTAGATCACCTTCAGGAACCCACTTTTTGCATGGTGAATAAAAAGTGCATTGCGGTCCATGTTCACTTACCTGATACGCATCGGCGGCCTGAGTGTGACACGGCCCTCACAGTTTTGCGGCTCGCCGTCACACCTCTCACCACTGCACCTCACACGGCCCTCACAGTTTTGCGGCTCTCCGTCACACTTCTCACCACTGCACCTCACACGGCCCTCACAGTTTTGCGGCTCGCCGTCACACCTCTCACCACTGCACCCCACACGATCCTCACAGTTTTGCGTCTCACCGTCACACTTCTCACCACTGCACCCCACACGATCCTCACAGTTTTGTGGCTCACCGTCACCCTTCTCACCACTGCACCCCACACGATCCTCACAGTTTTGCGTCTCACCGTCACACTTCTCACCGCTGCACCCCACACGATCCTCACAGTTTTGTGGCTCACCGTCACCCTTCTCACCACTGCACCCCACACGATCCTCACAGTTTTGCGTCTCCTTCTCACCACTGCACCCCACACGATCTCACAGTTTTGCGTCTCACCGTCACCCTTCTCACCACTGCACCCCACACGATCCTCACAGTTTTGCGTCTCACCGTCACACTTCTCACCACTGCACCCCACACGATCCTCACAGTTTTGTGGCTCACCGTCACCCTTCTCACCACTGCACCCCACACGATCCTCACAGTTTTGCGTCTCACCGTCACACTTCTCACCACTGCACCCCACACGATCCTCACAGTTTTGCGTCTCACCGTCACACTTCTCACCACTGCACCCCACACGATCCTCACAGTTTTGTGGCTCACCGTCACCCTTCTCACCACTGCACCCCACACGATCCTCACAGTTTTGCGTCTCACCGTCACACTTCTCACCACTGCACCCCACACGGTCCTCACAGTTTTGTGGCTCACCGTCACCCTTCTCACCACTGCACCCCACACGGTCCTCACAGTTTTGCGTCTCACCGTCACACTTCTCACCACTGCACCCCACACGGTCGTCACCGTTGCAATGCTGCGCGCCACAGGCTCCTGAATTCTAATGATGCTGCTTGACGACCATTCCTAGGGGAGGAATATTTATATGGGGTTCCAAGTTTCGTCAGGTTGGTACTATGGTGGCGACTATGGTGAGATATTAATTAATGAAGCTAGAATTTCTGGACGATACAAGTAAATTTAAGCCTATCTAGGCTAAGCAAGATTACACTAAATAGAACCTAAATTAAGCTATTGCGAATATATTGGCGAGAAGAGAAAAGCCAGAAATCTGATCAGATATGGTGCGGCGACAGGGGGTTCGTCCTCAGTTGGGTCACTCACATGTATAAATAGTTTCAGAAAATAATCAATTTTTTTTGCGTCAGGTCACAGAGTCACAGTCAGGCCTTAGATCATCTGTTTTCTGCAAGTGTTGGAATACAGGTGTGCTACCCATTCGCTAGTAGGTGATGCACATGCCCGTGCAGCTGGCAGATACAGCTGATCACCGCACGAGTGTCTCGCGTGATGCATGCCATCCGAGGTTCACACTGCGACCACCAGGTGGCAGACGAACGGGTTCACGTCCGAGGGTCGGCTCTCCATCGGCAGCACCGGGCACAAGAACATGTTCGTCTCGGTCGGACTGGGCGGCTCCGCGCTCGAGGCCAAGGGTGGCATCGTCGGCGGAAACGTCGAGGTCGGCAAGATCGACACCTACCGTGAGTGAAACGAAGTGCTGAGATGGTTCTCGTGCGGCGTGAGTGTGGTTGGGGTTACGTTCCGTTCTGTTCTGTGTTCACATCGGCATAGAATGGCGAGGCGCGCGTGGCTAACAGCCCTAGGGTCATGGACGCTGGCCGGCATTGCAGTTTAATGCTTCATCAGTGGGTGGCCCGTCTCTTCCAATTGTCCCGGTGTGACGACACAGCCTTGTTTGCAGTCTGATAGTCTCCTTCAAGGTCGCTTTGGGAGTATGCAAACCCACCGGTTGTGGTCAGTGTGGCCTGTATCTGTTCTAACCCCGCCGGTTGTGACCAGTGCTAGTCTGTATCTGTACTAACCCCGCTGGTCGTGGTCAGTGCGGATCCTGGAGGACCCGGGCGTCGAGCCCAGCCACACGGTGGGCCTGAAGCTGCAGACGCTGGAGCTGAGACTCGACTACATGGGCACCTCAGTGCTGATGGGCCGCGTCTCGGCACTGGAGGCCACGCTCAGGGACGAGTGGCGCATCCACGCCCGGATGGCGGACAACGAGGCGGAGGGCACCAAGAGGTCAGTGGTGGCCGTACTGGTCCTGGTCGGCACCAATGCGGTATCTGATGCAGCAATGCTCCGGCTCTGTCGTCTTCACATGCCATTCACGGTTGTTGCGCGCGTGACCGATGAAATCGCTGCGAGGAGTTCTATGTGTGCGGACGTGCATGTCCTGGGCTTGCATGTTGGGGTGTATAGCCGAGGAAGGGTGGGTACCCAATCGGACCCACGCAGAGTCCTTATCGAACTCCATAGCAGTATTGCAACGACCCGGGTCCGGGCCACTTTCATGGGCGATATTTTGATGGGATGTCATATTGCCGCACTGACTTTAAATTCCAAATAGCAATTCAACATATATGTTTTAATTACGCGTATCGATGATCAAGGGGACGGGATGGTTATTTGGCGTTGCAAACTTGTTCTACTACTTAACTTTCGCCAGGTCGGCCGGCAAGTCCACCTTCGCCGGGCCGGGAGCTCTTAAAAGTCCCCCTCTAAGTTCCGATGTACTTACGCTATGGTGAAATGGAGAGCACCGTTTGAAAGCCCTGGTCATGGTGAGTCAGAAACGTACCTTAGGTTTGTATTTCGACTGATAATAAGGACACCCGAGGAGGTTTGTATTTCGACTGATAATAAGGACACCCGAGGTCGTATGAGGTCAGTCTATGGACCATGACTTCGTTCCCGGGAAACGATTATTGAAGTCCCTGGAAACGATTAAAAAAGACAGCTTGTATTCTTTCGACATTGTTCTTAACAAATTAACAAATAATTGCATTTATATTGATCAAATTGGCTAAAATGCGAATTTAAGGTACGTTTTGGGCTGTCTATGGTCCAACTTTCTACCGTTTTGCATTTCCCATAGATTTCGTATGTCGGAGGTTAATGAGGGGGGGGGGGGGCTTTCAAGACTCCTATGCTCGGCGAAGGTGGATTTGCCGGCCCGTTCATGTAGGGCCATTAATTGGAAGTAGTGAACCGGGGAGTGTATTGGACTGTGGCTTGCCCACTTGTCAGGGTTACCGTGATACAGACCGATTCCGGTACGTGATGGTTGGTCGATAATATCCTGACGCACCTGGAATGATGCTCTCGTAGGCCAGCGATGATCTTCATCCACATCGACGTCTCCTGGGACCAGACGCAGCTCATGATCTCGAAGTCGACCACCACCGACCTCATCAAGATGGTCAACAAACTGGAGGAGTTCTTCCTGCAGCAGTTCCAGAGTTCACGGCGCGTGCTGATAGGTCTGGGCGAGCGGCTCGCCCCCGGCCGGCCGTCCAGTCTCCGTGGCCGCCAGACAAAGCAGCGCCGGCTAACACAAGGTGAGGCTCTTAGAGCCGCGCCCTGCGGCCACACGGGTAAAGTGAGGCGGCTCTCCGAGCTGCGTCCTGCGGCCACACGGGTAAGGTGAGGCGGCTCTCCGAACTGCGTCCTGCAGCCACACGGGTAAGGTGAGGCGGCTCTCCGAGCTGCGTCCTGCGGCCACACGGGTAAGATGAGCATCCGTCGACCGGGCCCGGAGCGTTACCAACAACGTGAGGATCCGCTGGCCGGGCTCTGTAGCCGTGCTAACAATGCGAGGATCCGCTGTCTGTGTAGTCGTGTCAACAAGATGGTACATTTTGTGGTGTGGGTGTCGTCGGTTGGTGAAGTAATATAATTCGCCTTCGGGCGACGTCAGGGGGTGGGGGCAAGGACCTGAATGCATTGGCTTGCCTGGCCGGCCTTGGGGACTGAATGCAGTGGCGCTTATGGGAGGGTCATTTGGAAACTGTCTTGGTAACACCCATGACGCAACACAGGGGCGGCCGTGACCGTGCATTAACGGCACGCCAAGCTCTCTATGAGCATTCTGTCGCTGAACTGGAATTCACGAGTTGGATCACAGACGCTCTGCTTAGCATGGGAACGTGATCAATGAAGCCACCTCAACAAGAATTCGAGCTCAATTTATTTTCACATATTTTTTAAAGCAATGCAAATATCACCACGAGCGCTCGGTTATGATGCACTTTTCCGTTTCAACATAGTCTTCGGGCGAATAAATTCCACCTATCCCCGGGGTGTGATTTCTTACCTTTACTTACAGTTAAAGCTTCGCTTTGTTCAAGCTTTGTTCGCTTTGTTCAAGCTTTGTTCGCTTTGTTCAATTCAAGCTTTGTTAGCTCTGAAAGACCATTTAATATCTAGTATCGGTAGGCACACAAGCCAGGAGAACCCCGACAAGTATTGCTTTCGTTGTAGTATATTTAATAAGGAATCCTGATCTTTTGGGCGGACGAGGTGCAATTGTTGCCACCTTCAAAGCGTGTCAGCAAGGTAATAGCCGGCTCACACCGGGTGAGACACCGCTGGCTCGGTATCCCTGCCATCAGTGTGGGGTTTCACCGATTCTAATCATGCTAGCAAGGCTGCATTTTGTTTACCTGCTGTGGGTGGGTGGGAGCCGGTGTGGCCAGTACTGAGGTGGGCTGACCGGGCCGGTGCCGTGGGCCAGTGCTGCGGTGTGGCCAGTACTGAGGTGGGCTGACACGGTGGTGTGTTTACCTGCTGTGGGTGGGTGGGAGCCGGTGTGGCCAGTACTGAGGTGGGCTGACACGGTGCTGTGTTTACCTGCTGTGGTTGGGTGGGAGCCGGTGTGGCCAGTACTGAGGTGGGCTGACACGGTGGTGTGTTTACCTGCTGTGGTGGGTGGGAGCCGGTGTGGCCAGTACTGAGGTGGGCTGACACGGTGCTGTGTTTACCTGCTGTGGTTTGGTGGGGGCCGGTGTGGCCAGTACTGAGGTGGGCTGACACGGTGGTGTGTTTACCTTCTGTGGTGGGTGGGAGCCGGGGTGGCCAGTACTGAGGTGGGCTGACACGGTGGTGTGTTTAACTGCTGTGGTGGGTGGGGGCCGGTGTGGCCAGTACTGAGGTGGGCTGACACGGTGGTGTGTTTACCTGCTGTGGTGGGTGGGAGCCGGTGTGGCCAGTACTGAGGTGGGCTGACACGGTGGTGTGTTTACCTGCTGTGGTGGGTGGGAGCCGGTGTGGCCAGTACTGAGGTGGGCTGACACGGTGGTGTGTTTACCTGCTGTGGTTGGGTGGGAGCCGGTGTGGCCAGTACTGAGGTGGGCTGACACGGTGGTGTGTTTACCTGCTGTGGTGGGTGGGGGCCGGTGTGGCCAGTACTGAGGTGGGCTGACACGGTGGTGTGTTTACCTGCTGTGGTGGGTGGGAGCCGGTGTGGCCAGTACTGAGGTGGGCTGACACGGTGGTGTGTTTACCTGCTGTGGGTGGGTGGGAGCCGGTGTGGCCAGTACTGAGGTGGGCTGACACGGTGGTGTGTTTACCTGCTGTGGTGGGTGGGAGCCGGTGTGGCCAGTACTGAGGTGGGCTGACCGGGCCGGCGCCGTGGCCAGTGCTGCAGGAGACGGCCCAGCAGCAGGCTCGCGACACGCGCCACCACCGGCACTGGCACGACGCGCTGCGGCTGGTGGCCGACCTCAAGCTGAACACGTTCGTCA